>CAJHQQ010000616.1:0-164446 GCA_905132885.1 Moricandia moricandioides | reverse complement strand
ATTGCTGCCTTCTAAGGATCATGTGTTAGATGCTTTTATGAACTTTCAAGCTTATGTCACTAACCACTTTAAGGCTAATGTGAAGGTACTGAGGTCAGACAATGGAGGATAATATACAAGCCATGCATTCAAGAATCATCTGGCAAAACATGGCATAGTTCATCAAACAAGCTGCCCTTATACTCCTCAGCAAAATGGAGTGGTTGAAAGGAAGAATAGGCATCTGATGGAGGTGGCTAGATCAATGATGTTCCATGCAAATGTTCCTAAGAGATTTTGGAGTGATGCAGTGGTAACAGCATGCTATTTAATCAACCAGATTCCTACCAAGGTGCTGAAGGACATCTCTCCTTATGAAGTGTTGAACCAAAACAGACCATCTATTCGTCACCTCAGAGTGTTTGGATGCGCCTGCTTTGTGTGATACCAGGAGAGCGAAGAAACAAGTTAGAGGCAAAGAGCATGAAGTGCATGTTCATTGGATACTCATCTACACAGAAAGGATACAAGTGCTACAATCCTGAAACAAGAAGAGTACTTGTATCCAGAGATGTGAAGTTTATGGAAGGCAAAGGATTCTATGCTGAGAAGAATTGGGATGAGCTCAAAGATCTGTCTCAAGCATCAAAAAAGGCCAATAATCTGAGAATTATTATGGAAAATCTTGGAATCAGTCTCACAAAAGAAAAGGAGACCACCAAAGAAGCTCATCCTAATCAAGAGACTGAACAAGAATTTGAAGGAATCACTCATCCTGATCCTGAAGGGGGCAATGGACAGGAACCAGAAGTTCAAGATGGTTCAGAAGTTCATGATCAGGATGGTGTTGTAGAACAAGAACCTGAACCTGAAACTACCCAAGTTCATGAAGACGAAGAGGGAGACCAGGTTCAGCCACTACGAAGAAGTACAAGGATCAAGAAACCTTTATCAAATTGGATCAACACAAGAGTTTATTTCAATGCTGAAGCAGTGGCTCACCCAATAAGTGCAGTGTGCTCTCTTGCTCAGTATCCAGAGGAACATCGAGTCTTCATTGGGGAATTGGATCAGGAATATATTCCAAGATCATATGAAGAAGCCATGGAGCATGAAGAGTGGAGAGAGTCTGTTGGAAATGAGACTAATGCAATGATATTCAATGATACCTGGTATGAAGTTGAGCTTCCCAAAGGCAAGAAAGCAGTCACAAGTCGTTGGATCTTCACCATCAAATACAATGCTGATGGAACAGTAGAGAGGCGCAAGACAAGGCTAGTAGCAAGGGGATTTACTCAGACATATGGGAAGACTACCTCGATACTTTTGCACCAGTCGCCAAACTACACACCATAAGGATCATCCTCTCTTTAGCAGTAAACTTGGAGTGGGATCTATGGCAGATGGATGTGAAGAATGCCTTCCTACAAGGAGAGTTAGAAGATGAAGTGTACATGAGACCACCTCCTGGTCTGGAAAACCTTGTCAAACCAGGGAATGTACAGAGGCTGAAGAAGGCAATCTATGGCTTGAAGCAATCACCAAGGGTCTGGTATCACAAGCTAAGCACAACACTCAATGGAAGAGGTTTTGTGAAGTCTGAAGCTGATCACACCCTCTTCACTCTAACTAGTCAACAAGGCATTGTGGTCATTCTAATATATGTTGATGACATTATCATCACAGGAAGTGACAAGGCAGGTATTCTCTCAACCAAAACGTTTCTTAAATCAGCATTTGATATAAAGGATTTGGGAGAGTTGAAGTACATCCTAGGGATTGAAATATGCCGCTCTAAAGAGGGGCTTTTCTTATCCCAAAGGAAGTACACACTTGATCTTTTAAATGAGGCAGGAAACCTTGGAGGAAGACAAGCCAAGACTCCATTAGAAGAAGGCTACAAGATACTGCGAGAGGGGGAGTTTGAGGACACTCCCTTTGAAAATGTCAAGAAGTATAGGAGGATAGTTGGGAAACTCATATACCTAACTATCACTCGGCCAAATGTGTGTTTTGCTGTGAACCAAGTAAGTCAGCACATGCAAACTCCTAAGGTTCATCACTGGAACATGGTGGAGAGGATTTTGAGATACTTGAGAGAAGCTCCTGGTAAAGGTGTTTGGATGGGATGCAATGGAAGCACTGAGATCATTGGATATTGTGATGCTGATTGGGCAGGAGATAGGGTTGATAGGAGATCAACTACTTGTTATTGTACATTCATTGGAGGCAACTTAGTGACTTGGAAGAGCAAGAAGCAGAAGGTTGTGTCATGTTCAAGTGCCGAGGCAGAGTATAGAGCTATGAGAAAGCTCACCAATGATTTGATATGGATCAAGTGATTGCTTGGGGACTTGGGGATCCAAACTACATCACCAATCACCATGCATTGTGACAATCAAGCTGCCATTCACATTGCCAGCAATTCAGTTTTCCATGAAAGGACCAAACACATTGAAGTAGACTGCCACAAGGTTAGACAAGCTGTGGAGAAGCAAATCATCCTACCTTGTTACACAAGGAGTGAAGACCAGCTAGCTGACATCTTCACCAAGGCAGCAAGCACCAAGGTCTGTGAGTTCATCCATTCTAAGTTGGGACTCATAGACCTCACTTCTCACTGACCCTCCTAGCATGAAGGCCTCTACTCTTTTTCCTTGGTTTGTTTTTGTCCCATTGGGTTTTTGCACACTAAGGTTTTAATGAGGGAGGTTCTTCATGTTACCAAGATTGACCAGTCCATATGGTCAATCTTGAGGGGGAGTATTGAGATGAAGAACCAAAGAGAAGAGAGGAAGAAGCCAAAGAAAAGAAAAGAAGAAGTGATCTGGTCGAGTATCTTAACTTTATCTACACAACTAGACCAGAGATGACCTAGCTTGGTTTGCAAGGCAAGGAATGTGAAAATTGGGAGCCAAACTCTTGCTAAAGGACCAGAGACACGTTAAGGTTCAGTTTGACCAGAGGCAAGAAGAGTTTGAATAAGTTTAAATGGGAAGATCACATGTTCTACTTAAGGAGAGAGAGCTGTTATGACCTGTCCTTTTCACCTGTTCCAGCAGCAAGATATTTTAATCTTTTCCCTTTGTTTATTCTTTTCTTTATCTCTGGTTTGTCTCTATATATTGTGTACTGAAGCAGAGAAATAAACCAAGGAGAATGAGTCTCCCATTCTGATTACACACTCTCTCTCTCTCAAACTCGTCCATACTCTCTCTCTACTTGTTCTTCATCATTCTTCATCTGTTCTTCATCATTCTTCATCAAATACTTCACTGTTCTTCATTCTACACATCACAATCTCCTATTCTAACAAGACCAAGGTCGATCGATGTTGCACATTTGCCATAGATCGACAGCCCAATCACAACACAACTGGTTTCAAGCCCAAGTTAGAGACAAATGACGAATATGCCCTGGATTAGTTTTGACCTAAATTTTAGGGTTTTACATTTATGCTTTATGTATTACACAGAGACAAGTGTGCATAGTTGTGTGCACAAGTGTGTGGAAAGCATTAGAGTTTTAAAGTTTTTATGGGAGAAGATTCATAACTCCTTAGGGAGATTTCTATTGGAACCCTAGTATTTTATTTATGCAATATATTCATACTATTGTTCTTTCTTTGATTATGTATGAGTAGTTATCAACTAGATTTAGGGTTGAATGATAGCAATCATGGATTAACCCAAAAGTATGATTGCTAGGTTGAGTTAATATCCATCAGTTGAGTTGTGTTTTATGCTTGCATCCTAAAGTAGCTAACTAGGATCTTGAAAATAGGACAAGGACAACTACGAGAGTAGGTTCTGTGCCAGAATATACTCAATTGAACTAGGTTGTTAGGCGCATGCGAGAGCTGGTCTAATTAGCTTGGTGAACTTATCAAATCTCGTTCACACTTCCTTCTGATTTCACCGTCGACCGACATCAAGCCTTAGCCATCGATCGATTGTCTTTACTTTTGCTCGCATACGAGAGTTGGAGTTAAAAGGGTCAGAATAGTTAATATTTGAGTTATAGAATATTTGCATTTGCATCTAGTTAGATTAATAGTATATTTCCATATTTACATTAAAGCATTATTATCATATTTTCATATTGCATATATACCTCTTGATAAGGAATATTTCTTAATTGATCGTTTACTACTAATATATATATATATATATATATATATATACCTAACTTAGTCTTTAGAAATAAGAAATCTATTGTGTATCATTGCTCTATGTGGATTCGATCCCTAAGTACTACACATGATCTCTCTTGGCAAGAGCGTTATTTGTGAGTTAAGATTATGGTTAATTTGATAGTTAATTGTTTAGGATATTCGTACACTGCTAGAACAATAAACACAACCATGTCAAATTTGGCGTCGTTGCCGGGAACATTGATCACCATTAGATTTAATTACTAGGATTTAGTCTAGGTTTGTTTTTACTTTCAAGTTACTAAATTTTTCATTTTCTTTGTTTTTCAGGTACATGCAAAGAAGTACCATGAGCAATAAAGGACAAGAACTACTATTCTCAGACCCGGAAAAACTAGAACATATGATCCGTAAAGTAAGACGACAAGCATCGATCGACAGCACCAACATAGCGTCGACCGACACTTCTTTATGGACAGCATCGACCGACATAAGAACTCGAGCATCAACCGACATTAATCATACCACATCAATCGACAACAACTTACCCACATCGATCGATAATAGCAAACGAGTTCACATGGTTGCAACTTTAGTATTGGTTCAGGATGAGAGTGGAGACTTTCATGAACTAGACGGTCATCTGCGTAATGTAGCATGTCAAAAGATAAACGATCAGGGGACTGTAATCCCTGATACAGAAGTATAAACGGAAGCAAATGCTACAGTAGCTTAACATGAAGCTAATGCTCAAGCTGTTCAGTGAACACTGGCTGACTACAACCGTCCATACCAGTTCTACGCCAACAGATCCGCCATTCGTCCTCCAGCTTTTCATAGAAACGATTTTTAGATCAAGCCCGCTTTCTTCGGACTTGTAGCGCATACGCCTTACCATGGGATGCGACATGAGAACCTTATGGATCATCTGGAGCGATTTGAGGATCTAGTGACTGCTATTAAAGCCAATGGAGTCCTTGAGGACTATCTGTTTTGTAAGCTCTTCAATTACTAACTTGCTGGAGAAGCTTCATATTGGCTTAAACAGTTACCACCAGGATCTCTGACATCCTAGACTGACATCAAGAATGCTTTCTTGCGTAATGACATGGTGTGTTTATTGTTCTAACAGAGTATAAATATCCAAAAAAAATTAACTATCAAATTAACCCTAATCTTAACATAAAAATAATATTCTTGCCAAGTGAGATCATGTGTAGTACTTAAGGATCGAATCCACAGAGAGCAATGACACACAATAGATTTCTTATTTCTAAAGACTAAGCTAGATAATTATATATATTGGTAGCAAAAAATCAATTTAAGGAAATAATCCTTATTAGAATGTATAAATGCAATATGGAAATATGATAATAATGTGAATATGAAAATATAATGATAATGTAAATATGGAAATAAGATCCTAAACTAACTAGATGCAAATGTAAGTATGCTAGACCTAAGGTTTCAATCTTAATGGATTATAGGGAATATAAAGCACGAAAATATAAATATTTTACAATTCAAATATTAACTATTCTGACCTTTTTAACTCCAACTCTCGTATGCAAGCAAAAAGAAAGACCATCGATCGACGGCTAAGGCATGATGTCGATCGATGGTGAAATCAGAAGAAAGTGTGAACGAGATTTGATATGTTCACCAAGCTAATTAGACCAAATCTGCATGCGCCTAACAACCTAGTTGAATAGAGTCTATTTTGGCATAGAACCTACTCTCGTAGTCGTCCATGTCCTACTTTCGAGATCCTAGTTAGCTACTCTAGAATGCAAGCATTAAGCACAACTCAATTGATGGATATTAACTAACCTAGCATTCCTACTTTTGGGCTAATCCATGATTGATATCATTCAACCCTAAATCTAGTTGATAACTACTCTGACATAATCAAAGCAAGAACAATAGTATGAATATAATGCATAGATAAAATAATGGAGTTCCAATACAAATCTCCCTAAGGAGTTATGAATCTTCTCCCCTAAAAACTCTAAAACTATATTAGAAAACTAAAACTCTATGGGGCTCTCTTTCTGTGTCAATACATAAAGCATTAATATAAACCCTAACATCTAGGTCAAAACTTGTCTAGGGCATCTTCGTCATTTGTCTCTAACTTGAGCTTGAAATCAACTGTATGTGATTTGGCTGTCGATCGATGGCAAGTGTGCAGCATCGATCGACCTTGGTCTTATAACATTGGTCGACCCCACGGAAGTGTCGTCGATCGACAACATTCTTGTATTTCGACTCTCTAACTGATCAGCTATGGATTCTCCTTCTCTAAATGTTCCAAAAGCTCCAAGTATCTCTATATATCTCCAAAACGTACATGGACCTGTAAAGAAGCGAAAACATAGCCTAAACACACATAATATACCATAAATAGAGCATATAACATGGTTTAAAACTGGTAAGAAATAGGCTGTATCACATAAATTCTTTGATGGCGCAAGAGCAGAAGATCTGAGGAGCAAGATTGCTACTTTTTCACAAAAGCCTTCAGAGTCTTTCAGAAACTCCTGGATCAGATTCAAGTCATACCAGAGAGATTGTCCACATCACGAGTTCAACAAAGTGCAGCTTCTTAGCACTTTCTTCAGATGTATTGGATTATAGTATCAAATGGCTTTGGACACATCTAGTGAAGGGAATTTTAGCACTAGGAGTCCTGAATAAGCTACGAGATTGATTGAGAATCTGACATCCAGCAGCAGTACCAAGAACACAGATTTTTAGATGAAGAAATCAACTCCAACTTTGAGGAAGGAGCAGATTGAAGAGGTCAAGGAAAACCTGGATAGTGTTCAGAAATTTCTCAAGAAGCAGGTTACTTTTGCAGAAGTAGAAGAAAAAAGAGTGTGGAGATGATGAGATTGAAGAAGAAGATGTGAACTACATTGGTGGGAATGGTTTCCAGAGACAAGGGAATCTAGGTTTCAACAAGAACTCCTATGTGAATGGTCAAAGGAGTAACAATAATCAGGGTTCACAACGGAACTCCTTCAACAACAACATGACTCATGGATCTTCTTACTACCAGAATCCTTCTCCATAGGCTCAAGAAAGCAAGATCGAAGCAATGGTTGACATAATTTTAGAGAGACAGCAGAAGATGACTGTGGATTTCAATGGAAAGATAGATGGTATGTACCTCAACCTCAATACCAAGTTCGAAAACTTCAATACCCATGTGAAGAAGTTGGAGAATCAAGTGATGCAAACAAGTGAAACCATTAGGAGGCATGAGAGCCTGATTAAGGAGAAAATGGAGGCTGGATAGAAGCACCACATCAATGCATTGATTGATGATGATTTTTGGCAGGAATTTAAGAGAGAAAATATACAAGACAGAGATTTCGTGTGAATTTTTTTATGTTATTCGACAGTTCCCATTGGTGTCGATCGACACCAACCAATGGGTGCCGATCGAAAATGATTCATGTAGTATCAATTGCTTCGTTTGAATCGACTAATGTCGATCGACACAGAGTTGAGGGCACTGACCGACAGAGAGATAGCGGTATCGATCGACAATGCGACGTGAGCATCGATCGACATATGAGAAAACCAGTATGACTGCCGAGCATCAAGACGAGTTTGATTGTGCGTCCAACCGTGAAGGTTTCAGAACAGAATACAAACACGTCTGAAACTATGGATCTTGATAGAGAAGATGAGGGATACTCCAAGAGGAAACAAAAGATCCCAAAACATCAACGAAGAGAAGCCAATGAAAAAGAGATGGATAAATTTACTAAAAGAGTTTTCAAAATTCCTTTAGATATTCCTTTTGATGAAGTTTATTATACTCACAGATTGTGGATCTTTTTCAGGGAAACAAGGGAAACAAACGATGATATAGAGATCATGCTCAATCATCTTAGAGAGAAAATGAAGTAGGGGACTTGTCCGAGGAAGAAAAATGATCCTGGGAAGTTTGTGGTTCCATGCTTCAACAACGGAAACGAATATCCCAATGCCCTCTGTGATACTGGATCATCAGTGAGCATTATGCCAAGGAAGATGGCAGAGGAGCTGGACCTGAAAGTGGAACCCTCCAATGATTCTTTCACATTTGTAGATTGCTCAAAAGTGAACTCAGAATGGATGGTAAAAGATGTTCAAATGCAAATTAATAACACCCTAGTCCTAATAGACTTTCATGTGATGGACAACATGATAGATTGGAACTCTTCACAACTACTTGGGAGATCATCCATGGCCACTGTGGGAGCTATATGCGATATGAAGTTAAACAAGTTGTATTTATCCATAATTGATCTAAATGCTTTTTTTTAATGATTTTGTTAAGAATAAGAACAATGCTACTATGGTTGAATTGTGTAATGATACAGAGCTTGTGGCCACATGCTTCTGCTATTATGATTTCAATGAGGAGTCAGAAGATGGAGCGTCGATCGATACCCATACCAGACAATCGATCGATGCGTTTGCAGTTCAACAAACGGTCGATGCCCACCCTTTTTTATCGATCGATAATCCTACTTCAGAACCAATCAACACCTACCATGCAGATTTCAAATACAACGAGCCTACCTTGAGTACAACGAATATTACATTGAAGAAGAGATAATCGAGTACCATGGTATTGCTAAGGAAGAAGCTGATGTTTTTCATGTTACCCATCGAATTGGGAAATCAACATTGATTGACAGTAACCATATACTATCGATAGATACTGATATTAAAGCAGAGTCCGAACTAGATTCAACAGCAGAACGTGAGAAGGAATATGGTTATCTACAACCAGATGAGTTTGGTATTCTGAGAGGTTCAGAGGGTCACACAAGAGCTATGGATGGAAGATCTTTACATGTCACTGAGGAAGACATAGCAGAGATAATTTCCATGGCAACAATGGACCCAAAAACCTTCTCGGCCAACAGTTTGATAATCGAGCATCGATCGACGGTCACCATACACCATCGATCGGCACACATCAGGCATACCGAGGATACGATGAAGCTTACAAAGAATACGATGCAGATTACAAAGAGGAACAGCTGATTGGGTATCGCGGCCTAGAAGTGGAAGAATCTGGCTGGGTAATGAACGCGAAAGTGGATAATCGAGCATCGATCAACGACATCTCCTGGACATCGAACGATATCAGACGCAAACCAGAACAATAACTTAGATCAAAAGATACAAATATTGGTTATCTTATACCAGATGAGTTTGAAATTTTCAGAGACCCAGAAGGACGTGCACATGCTCTTTTTGGGAGAATTCTACATATATCTAAGGAGGATGTAGCAGATTTCCTTCTTATGGCTAATGGATCATGAAATTTATTTGGACAACAACAACAGCCATCGATCGACGCACAAGTAACAATGTCGATCGACATTGAGGAGCAGAAGTACGAGCCGATCTATAATGATCTATACACTTCCAAACGTCCTAGATAGATCGACGACACACATCGTGCATCGATCGACACTACCATTCCAGCGGTAAACAAGTTTTGTACTTCTAATGCCTATGGTTCAGAAAGTCCAAGATCGATCGAGTGGATCAACTCACTATCGATCGACGTTTGTATAGAGCAGGGGAAGAGAGCTTATGATGCTGATGGAAGAACAATTTTCCATTGGGAAAAGAAAGATGAGCATGGCTTCTATAGAGATGAGAATGGTAATGCACGAGCTATAAACGGAAGAGTAGTGAATGTACGAGAAGAAAACATCAAAGCAATTCTAGAGATAGCTACTATGTTTGAGCAAAACTACATATGTTTACCAGAACATGCAGCAAAGATTGCTATGTCTATGAAGAAACAAAAGACATACAACAGATAAGAGATTGATGATATTGTTCATGAGATCTACAAAGCTCAAGAGATGTCACTGGATGATTTCTACAAGAGGCTTGATGATGTATATTATCCTATAGACAATTGCCTCACCGGTTTGACTACACGCATGGATGAGATGAAGCAAGATTTGAATACTGTTCAAAGACAGCATGCGATTGGAGCACACTGACTGACATCGATTGACGGAAGCATCAGGTCATCGATTAATATTGAGATAGAAAAACATAAGTTCGCAGTAGAAACAGTAATATAAGACAGGTTCGATGAGATTGCTTTTTCTCAGAGCCTGATCAAGGAAGATATTTCTTTGCAATTGGAGGATATATCAGAGACTACAACTGCCAGACTTAGAATGCTACATCACAATATTGAGAACTTACAAAGGAGAATGCATTCAGCGGAGTTTGCTAGGGAAATTATAAACAATGAGAAAGCTAGAGGAGATGAGGCAATGAGAAGCTTCGTTGGTACATGATTTCAGAAGAGCAAAGAAGATGTTGACACTTGTTTTTCAAGTGTCGATCCACCTTCGTACTAGTCAGAAAGTACAGAACGTCGAGCTTAAGACTATAACCAAGCGTTGAGTGGGAGGCAAACCACTTTTTAGTAAGTTTTTATTTCATTTTTAGTTATACTACTATTTATTTTGAGTTTTACTTTGATTTTGCAGACTGTTTGAGTCCAGCATCGATCGACACCATAGAGGCACGATCACTCGACAATGGATCGCGACCATTGATCGACCACACCAGCCTACCACCGATCGACACTCTATTATAGAGAGAGGTATCGAGTTTTCTACTTAAACTTTTACTTATAATTTGATTTTTTTTTCTAACCAATCCGGGACAAATTACACTAGGGACAGTGTAATTTAAGTTTGGGGGATGTTCGCTAATGCTATTTATTTGTTTTTGAGTTTTATTTCTATATTTAGATAAGTTTTTCAAAGTTTTTATTGAGACAAGAAGGAGATTATGATCATAAATTTATTTTATTTGACTAACCATGCTATAAACACAATTCTTAGAAGGTTGTTTGCAGAGATTACTATAGATACCAAAGTGGATCATCTTGCCGCTATATCACACTTGCTTAGAAAGTTTGATGGAACCAAGGCTGATTTCCAACACTAATCTTGACATTATCAGCTTGCTTTGGGGTTTGGTATACATCGGATTGATTCATTCTGCAGGTCTTAAAGGTAAAAGTCTATGTGCTTCTGATTCCCCTTTCTTTCCCCTTCAGATTAAAAAAGGAATCGAATAGGATTTGGTGGCTACAACCACTAAGGTTTGATTTATATGATTCTAGAAAGAGATAAAGGTCAAAAAGAAGTGAACATGATCTGGTGGCAAAAACCATTAGGGCTTGAGTCATGAAAGTCTGTCCAAATATCTCAGTCAATTAAAAAAAATAAAATGATACCCTCAAAAGAAGGGATACATTGACTAAGAGAACTGAGAAGAGAGAGGGGAAAGGCATCAGAGAAAACTACATGTGTATTTATATATTTGCAGGGATAAGCGTGTCCTTTTATCGATTCTCTTAAGGTAAAGCATATACATTTATTTTATGCAAGGAAATGAAATCAGTAGAGGGGTGAGTCAAGCTAGTATTTGCTAATTTGTTGGTAGAATGAATTTGGTTGTTATATTAGGATAGTATATAAAATTTCTTTTTGATTGACTTGATAGGATGTGATTGCAACAAAGTAGGGTGATAGTTATACTTAGACATTATGTAAGTCTCTACTTTTCAAAATCTATTTCATAGGCTTTGTTTGCTTAAACAAAAATTTAAGTCTGAGAGATTTGATATAGCCTATTTATTACCAGTTTTAGGCCAAGTTATAGGCTCTATTTATGGTCTAATATGTGTGTCTATACTTTGTTTTAGAGTTTTTACAGGTCGAGGTACGTTTTGGATATATATGGAGATACTTGAAGCTTTTAGAGCATTTAGAGGAGAAGAATCCGTAACTGATCATTTAGAGAGTCGAAGTACAAGACAGTCGTCGATCGATGACACAACCTTGGCGTCGACCAATGTTACAAGACCAAAGTCGATTGATGTTGCATACTTGACATCGATCGACAGCCCAATCACATACACAACCGGCTTCAAGCCCAAGTTAGAGACAAATGACGAATATGCCTTGGACGAGTTTTGAACTAAAATTTAGGGTTTTATATTTATTTTTTATGTATTAAACAGAGAAAAGTATGCATAGTTGTGTGCAAAAGGGTGTGTAAATCATTAGAGTTTTAGGGTTTTTAGGGGAGAAAATTCATAACTTCTTAGGGAGATTTGTATTGGAACTCCAATATTTTATCTATGCATTATATTTAGACTATTGTTCTTTCTTTGATTATGTCTGAGTAGTTATCAACTAGATTTAGGGTTGAATGATAACAATCATGGATTAGCCCAAAAGTGGGATTGCTAGGTTGAGTTAATATCCATCAATTGAGTTGTGCTTCATGCTTGCATTCTAGAGTAGCTAACTAGGATCTCGAAACATGACATGGACGACTACGAGAGTAGTTTATATGCGAGAATAGACTCCATTGAACTAGGTTGTTAGGCTCATGAAGAGCTGGTCTAATTAGCTTGGTGAACTTATCAAATCTCGTTTGCACTTCCTTCTGATTTCACCGTCGATCGACATCAATCCTACTCATCGATAAATGGTCTTTCTTTTGCTCACATACGAGATTTGGAGTTAAAAGAGTCAAAATAGTTAATATTTGAGCTCTAGAATATTTACATTTCCATGTTTCATATCCCTTATAATCCATTAAGTTTGAAACCCTAAATCTAGCATATTTACATTTGCATCTAGTTAATTCAATAGCATATTTACATTAAATCATTATAATCATATTTTCATATTGCATCTATACCTCTTGATAAGAAATATTTTCTTAATAGAGAAATGGCACACAATAGATTTTTTATTTGTAAAGACTAATCTAGGTATATACAATTAGTCTTTACAAATAAAAAATCTAGATTAGTCTTTACAAATAAAAAATCTATTGTGTGCCATTTCTCTATGTGGATTCGATCTCTAAATACTACACCTGATACTTTTGGCAAGAGTATTATTGGTGTGTTAAGATGAGTTAAATTGATATTTAATTGTTTAGGATCTTCATAACAATAAACACACCCATGTCATCATGTTACTTATTTTTAACATTATCCTTATCACATGAAGCAAATGAAGAGAAATTTGGTCTTGAAGTGATATATCTAAGTGAAATATATCACTAATGTATCTTAAAAATCGTCTCGGGGTTGGTATATCATTTTTCGTTAATATTTTGGAAAGATTCAATACATCTTCTACACAAAATAACAAGGAAATGAGATCAAACATGGTTTTTGCTACGTTAAAATAATTATTGGTTTATAGTTATTTTATTATAAATTAGACCGTGAAATCGTTAGTTTTGGAGATGCATGATATTTAATTGACACTAAAGCTCGAACACAATTATGGTACATTTTCACAGTTCGAAGAAATGCTATATCATGTAGACACTTCATAAAACCATAGTGAAATAATTGATTTCCACAATTTAAGTATGGAATGTGTTTGATTTATATCAGTTAGTCAACACATCTAATCAAGTAATTGAATATCCATCAATCCATAATCGACCATCTTCTATGAAGATAATGCATAATGTGTCGTTTAAACAAATGAAGAATATATCAAACGACATAATTAAATATATAACATTGAGATTCTTCTCATACGCTCAAGAAGTTGTGAAAACAAAGAAGTTGAAGTGAAATATATTTAATCATTTTGCAACTTTCTGTACAAAGTCATTGCCTACTATGATGTTCAAAATTTTTTTTTTACAACACTGAAATGGATCAACGAAAATACGTAAGATATTGTTGGGATCAAAATCGGTCACAACATGATCAATGCTCGAAAACTTCCAAAAAATATTTCTTATCTAAAAATAAGTATAAACCCAAGGCAAAAACTTTGTGTAAGTTAAAAGAAAGAAGTTATACGACAAGTTCTCGGATAGGATGGTCCGATCCAAACAAACGACTGTTGGGGTCAACAATAGTCATCTTGAAATCAACATCTAAAATCGCGTTTCTGTTCGAAAGCTTTCTCGACAAAAGTTCCTAAGCGAAGGACTCGAGAGAAATGTAGCACGAGACAAAAAAAGTAGTCCAACTCGCCGAATGAGCGAGTTAGACCGAGGAAGCAGTCCAACTTGCCGTTTGACGAGTTTAACCGAACACGCAATCCAACTCACCGAACGGGCAAGTTGGACCGAACACGCAATCAACCTCACCCGTTTGGCGAGTTAGACCGAGCAAGTACTCCAACTCGCCGAACGGGCGCGTTGGACCAAACAAGCAGTTAAACTCACCTCTGAGACGAGTTGTACCGAACATAAACCAGATCTTATGCCTTCCGTTGAACCTCGGCGGATCCACCCCTCGTTTTTTATCGATCGGAGTTATCGTTGGGACTTTTCGGTAAAAACCGCGAAGACTCATTTTCCTGAATGAAGTTCATGGTTATCGTATAAAAGGCAGCGGTTAACTTAACACCACAATTGTCTAAACAATACGAGAAGTGTGAACTTCCTAGTTAAAGCAACGTCGTATCACTAACGTTCTTTCGAAGAAATCGTAAAAATGTTTAAGTCGAAATACGGCACAAAGAGGCCTAGAACGCGGCTAAAGACCCACTTGCGATTTCATGCAAAATTGTGCCCAACAATGTTATGACGGTGTATCTTTACTTGCAGAAGAAGATAAATCTCGCGAAATCTGAAGATAAATGTCAAGTTTTCAAGATAATGATCAAGATCGAGATAAAAAGAAATGTTTCCGCGAAACAATAAACTCGACTTAGGGGTAAAAAAGGAATGAGGAACCGAACCAGAAGGCATATATAAGGGGAGCTAAGGCTAAAGCTGCAAGGGATTCGAAGATTTGCACCTAGAGAAGCTCTGTTAGCTTATAAGAACTTAGATCTTAGGTGGCTAGAAGGACATAGTTATACTCAGACGTTTCTCCATCTTTGTTTGATGATTCTGATTTCCTTAGACTCTACAACACCACTTAGAAACCCTAAGCTTTATTATCGACAAGCTCGGTTTCTATGACTGGCACTCGATTACCAGACGAGCTTGCTTCGGTAGTTCGATCTCTTGGTCCATTATTTTAATTGAACTACGTCTGACTTGATCCTTGAAATAGGTATGTAAGCAGCCTTTCTTAAGGTCTAGTCTTAAATCCTTCAAACATTTTCGTCTTTTTCGTCTATTGCTAAGCGAGTTGCAGCCACATAGGTTTCTCTCGAGGCAAACATTTTCGTCTTTTTCGTCTATTGAGGCAAATTCACCCATGGAAAATTCAGAGATCCAACAAACAAGTGTACAAGCCCCAAGCTTGACAAACATTTGTTTAGTCGATGGGTCCAGACTAATGAGGCGCAGTTTAGTGGGTTTGGCTGGGTATGGAGAGATGACAACAGGAAAGAACAACTCATAGGGTTGGAAAATAAAGAAAATTGTATGTCTTCTTTACATTCTGAGCTAGAAGCACTTATATGGGCAATGGAGTCCATGGAGTACATCATGTCAGCATTTCGGGACAGACTGCAAAGAGGTTATCGCAATGATTCAATCTCCTCACGAGTGGCAAAAATTTTCGACGTAGATAGAAGAGGTTATTAAGCTTCAAAGGCGTTTCCAAGATTTCAAGATCAACCATATTTGAAGACAATTCAATCGGGCAACTGATAGTTTAGCAAGGACGGCACGCTCTTTTCATCGCATTTTAGTATTTATTAGTTATTCTATTCTGGTCTGGATTTCTAGACCACCTCATGTTTTTGAGTAATAGAAAAGTCTTTTGTCGTAAAAAAAAACACACACATATATTGTTAATTATAATAATTAATTTAATTTTTATTGTTTCATGTGTAAATAGAAGTGACAAGTTTGTGTGGATACCTATTTCTTAGGAGGATGTTGGGAAAAAAAGGAAAAAAAGGAAAAAACAAACTATTTCTTGCGCATCCCTAGTTGTTACCATCTTTTGACCCAAACGCAATCGAAAATGAATTCACTTTGATGTTAAATGTGAAAATCAATTTTTTTATTAGTTGTTTTAGAAGGAAAGGAAAAAAAACAAGATGAAAAGGTGCAACTTTAATATTTAAATCCCCACCACCATAGCATCTTCTTTTCTCTCTCAGTGATAATTGATAAATGTCTCTTTCTCTACATTTGATCTCCTTCTGACTATTCCTTCTTCATCTTTCAAAACTGGGGCTTCCACGAAAACAATCACTTCCTTATCTGCTTTCTTATTTAAACTTTCTGGAAACAAAAGCGATAGAGAGAGACCACTTTTGTTGTTATTTATTGGCAACTCTTTCAGGTAACACTCTTGGTCTTTTGCTTCTCTTATTGTTTCGGTTTAAGTTGTTGATTATGATGCTTTTACAGATTTTCGGGTTTAATTGTTATCTGAGTTAAGACACTTTCTAGTTTCATTTGATGTCTTCTTGTCAAATCAACTAAATTTTTTATATTTATTTGATCTCGTCGATGGATTAAGATGAATCAATCTGATTGTACCTAATGGATTAAGAAGAAGCTTTTATTATTTTTTGTTTCTCTTTTATCTCTCAGGTAACAGGATTGGATTTTGACTCTTCTGTGAGAGATATGATGATGTTTAACGAGATGGGCATGTATGGAAACATGGATTTATTCTCTTCGACATCTCTTGGAGAAATCGATGTGTGTCCATTGCCACAGAGTGAACAAGATCATCCAGTGGTTGAAGATGATTACTCAGATGATGAGGTGGATGTTGACGAGCTTGAGAGAAGGATGTGGAGGGACAAAATGCGTCTAAAACATCTCAAGGAGCAGCAGAGCAAGTGTAAAGAAGGAGCCGATGCTTCGAAGCAGAGACAGTCACAAGAGCAAGCAAGGAGGAAGAAAATGTCTAGAGCACAAGATGGGATCTTGAAATACATGTTGAAGATGATGGAAGTTTGTAAAGCTCAAGGCTTTGTTTACGGTATCATCCCTGAGAAAGGAAAGCCTGTGACTGGTGCTTCTGACAATCTTAGGGAATGGTGGAAAGATAAAGTCAGGTTTGACCGTAATGGTCCAGCCGCAATTGCCAAGTACCAAGCAGAGAACAATATTGTCGGAGGGAGTAATGATTGTAATAATTTGGTTGGACCAATACCACACACACTTCAGGAGCTTCAAGATACAACTCTTGGATCACTTTTGTCTGCGTTGATGCAACATTGTGATCCTCCGCAGAGACGGTTTCCTTTGGAGAAAGGTGTTCCACCACCATGGTGGCCTAATGGGAGAGAAGAGTGGTGGCCTCAGCTTGGTTTGCCTAATGATCCTCCTCCTTATAAGAAGCCTCATGATTTGAAGAAAGCTTGGAAAGTCGGTGTTTTGACTGCCGTTATCAAGCATATGTCGCCTGATATTGCGAAAATTCGTAAGCTTGTGAGGCAGTCGAAATGCTTGCAGGATAAGATGACGGCGAAAGAGAGTGCTACTTGGCTTGCCATTATCAACCAAGAAGAGGTTCTGGCTCGGGAGCTTTATCCCAAGTCATGTCTTCCTCTTTCTACTTCATCTATGGGAAGTGGATCTCTTCTCATCAATGATTGTAGTGAGTATGATGTTGATTGTTTTGACAAGGAACAGCAAGTGGAAGAGCTAAAACCAGAGATAGTGGTGAGTATGAATCATCCAACAAGTTTTGGTATTGGTAAAATGCAGCATTTTCCTGTAAAGGAAGAAGTCGTGGGAAACTTGGATTTTGCGAGGAAGAGGAAGCAGAACAATGATCTGAATGTTATCATGATGCCGAGACCAGGTTTCACTTGTGAGAATGGTCAGTGTCCGCACAGCAAAATCAATCTTGGATTCCAGGACAGGAGCTCAAGGGATAATCACCAAATGGTTTGTCCATACAGAGATAGTCGCTTAGCGTATGGAGCAGCACCGAAGTTTCATATGAGTGAAGTGAAACCAGTAGTTGTATCACAACAGTCACAACCCTTTCCTCAGCCAGTCCAACCGATCGACCTATCAGCCTATGGAGTTCCGGAAAATGGGCAGAAGATGATCACTGAGCTGATGGCTATGTATGACAGAAATGTCCAGAGCAGCCAAGGTCCAAATCAGAGATTGAGCATTGATGCAGCAGCAGCTCAGAATTATCAAGAACAGCAGCTTAGTTTCAACCGCAATCAGATGTTTGTGCAGCAAGAAAACAATGGGATTAGGCTTGATAGCAATCAGTTTCAGATGGTGTTTGATCCGAGAACGTTTGATATTGCATCACTGGATTACAAAAATGACTGGCAAGCTGGAGTTATGGAAGAAATGGGGAAGCAGCAGCAAGATGTATCGATATGGTTTTGAATGTCTTCTCTGCGACATTCTTTCTTATTAGACTCCATGTTAATTCATCTATAAACTCCATGTTACTTAACTTGGAGTTTGTATTCTATTGGCACCAACACTCATCTATATTGTTGATGATGATGAAGCCATCCTCCCTTTTTTTTTGTTTGTGTGAAATCATTGAGTCAGCTTATGTTTTAATAAACTCATTAGTCAATGCTATTTGAGAACAATGATAATAAGTTAATAACTGTTTTGAGTTGTAAGCTCTTTCAATCTTGGGTCCCATGAAAACAAGATAAAAGAAATTAACTATTTAAATTCTTGAAAGAAATAAATTTATTTTATTAACCTTCCAAATAAACTAATATACGAAGATACATTAATTTATGCATGAGTAACCAAAATGAACTGAAAATTCTGCCATTTCTGTTGGTTGTTACTAGTAAAGTCAATTGACAATAATATTTTTTTTAAAAACACATGGCTCAGCCATAATGTTAGGGTTATAAAAAGCATATTCTATAAGTTATCGTTTTCTTTGCTGTAGAAAGTATATTCTCTTATAATTTTCTTAAGTCAAACATCCATTAAATAACAAATCAACATGTGGTGTAAGGTTTAGCTAACAATTGTCGGCTGTTTCTTCTCCACAGGCAAAGTGTAGTATAGTTTTATCCACATTGTAAAAACCCAAATTGGATATTTATAAAATAAGGGTGAGAAAAAGCAAATTGGTGAGACTGGTTTTTGGAGGAAGAGAAGACAAACGTTGTTGTCACCTTTAGTTGTGGACAACCCATGTGGTGTGCTTTCTGAAACCCCACCACGCTTTAAGTCTCTTCATCGCCGAATCTGACTACATTCATCCACCCGTTTTGTTTGTTTATTTCTTTTTATTAAGTCTTTCATGTGATACCTAGATTGAAAACGGCCATAACCTACCCAATATATAGGTCTGAGACTTAATTCCGCTATATGTGATCCGATCCGGGATTCGCTCCGATCCGCTTCCAAAAAATGGATATCTGGGGGTTTCGGATCCGAATAGTGATTTTACGGATCCGGATAGTGAAATTTTAGTTCCGGAAATCCGGATCCGGGTCCACTATATATTTTTAAAATATTTAAAATATAATTATATTTATAAATACATATTATATATATTTTGCTATAAAATAGATAAATTTAATTTTTATTAAATTTCAATGTTTTTTTCAATTTTCGTTTACAAAAATAAAATAAATAAATAGTAAATTAGTTAGTTTTTTTTTAAAAAAACGGATCCGGATATCCAGGAAGCCCGAATCCGGATTCATATAGCAATTTTACGGATTTGACGGATCCGAATTCAGATATCTTAAAATACCCTAGATATCCGATCCGTCCCACCAATACTAATATATGACTTTATGTTTAATTTATATCAGCTTTATATGACATTGCAAAACATACCCAATTTTCTATAAGATTTTAATTTTATACACAAACTATTATTTTTGTCGTCAAATTAAAAACGTCTTGATACTAAACCGTTAAAGAGTTGGGAAAAGTGTCAATTTCGACACTCAACAATTTTAAAATTGCCAAATACGGTCTAAACAAATGAATGGTGCCAAATACAACCTCAACTTAAATTTAATTTAAAAAAACTACATAAACTTCTTAAAACGTACATAAATCTACGGGTGTTTTTCAAAAACAACCTAAAAATTCAAGTCAAACCCAAAACCAACCTCTTTTTTTTAGTTACTATTCATCATTGAATTTTCCATAATACCCATAAGTTTTTGAATTATTTACAAATTTGCCATTATTATTTATTTATTTATTAATTTCGAAAAATACAAAAAACCAAATACACCCTAAACATTTCTTCTTAATTACAACTATGCCATTATCATCAATATTTTCAACCACCATGAACCACCATTTTTGATCTCTTAAAGCTTTAGAATTGAATTTTCAACTACTTTTTTTTCATTCTAAGCAAGCAAATCTTCATTTCCTCTCATTTTCTCTACATTTCCATCTAAAAATCTCTCTTAACCTTCATTTTCATAAACATAAACTTCATAATTTCGTATTTTTTCACTTGTGAATCATCAAAAATGTTTCTTTTTGGTCATTATTGGAGTTTGGATGGTTGAAAAGGCTGGAAACGAACTTCACACTGCAAAAAGGTAATTATTTTCATGGTTTAAGTCGTTTCTCAGATTTGTGTCGCGATAGTAGACTGTTTTATATGTCTACGCCCTTATGTAGACATACAATGCAGTCTGTTTGTCAACGCACAGGTCAGTTTTGCAATTGACTAAACGGATTTTTTTTTTGTAACATAGCCTTCCCCGATAGTTTACATCTTAACCTTTGACAACAAAAACAAAAAAAGTACGTAGACCTACAAAGACGACTACGCAAAAGAGGTTAGTTTTGCATTTGAATGAACTTTTGACTTTTCATAAGCAGACTTCAACATAAGTCTACGAAGCGTAGACTGCCGAAGAAGTTTACTTAAGCTCAGTTTTGCATTTGACCAAAATTTTGATTGCGTTGAAAAGGTTAGATTTGTGTTTGACTCTAACTTTTTAAAATTAATTATTATTTTGTTAATATGTAGACTTCAGATGCAGTCTTCTCTTCCAAAAAAAAAATGTAGACTGCCCGTGAAGTCTATTTTTTTATTTTGGTCAAATGCAAAACTGACTCGTCAGATTTGAGTTCAGTCTACCCCCTAAAAAGTCAAACATAGTCTGCAAAACTAACCTCATTCAAAAAAACTAAAACATGTAGACTGTATATTTAGTCTACCTCTGAAAGTCAAATCCTGAAAAATCTTGGTCAATAGCGAAAACTAACCTTTTTGAAGTTGTAGACTGAAAACGAAGTCTGCTTATATAAAATCACAATTTTTTTTCAACTATAAAAAGTAACCCATAAAATGGTCAATTGCAAAAACTAACCCAAAGAGTAGACCTATCTGACCGTCTACGGATGTAAACTGAAAAGAAAGTCTATCACGTTGTAGACTGAACATGGAGTCTATTTTGAAATTTACATTAAAATTTAATTTGTGTACTATATATGCATTAATTTTTTTCACAATTTTTTCGTTTGAAAGTGTGTAATAGTTAATCCTAATGGGTTTGAGTGATTTTGGATAGAAAAAATGTTGTAATTATGAAAGTATAATACTTTTGATTTTGCTATATTGCTAGGAAACAATTATAGACATATTAGTAAGTCTACGTTAATTGTCACAGTGCAAACAACCAGGTCACATCCGAACTGTCCAAGTTAAACAAGTGTTGTCTTACTGCTTTGGATGTTGTCTTATGTATTATCTCTTATGTGTTGAATTGATCAATTGTATTATTGTTTTGGATGGTGTCTTATTGCTTTGGATGTTGTCTTATGTCTTATGTATTTAACTTATCAGTTGTATTGTCGCTTTGGATGTTGTCTTATTTGATGAACTTTTGTTGAAATCGTAGGTCTTAATTTTTCTATTACTTTGAGTTCTAATGTTACTTTCTGTCGTGCAGACCAACATGTTAGTCTTCTTGAACAAAAAGTAAACTTCTTTTTAAGTCTCTTATAAAGAAAGACTAATATGTAAATCTCTGGATTGTATTGGAATTGTACTTTTGGTCGAATATGAATTAAAATCTCTGAAAGAAGAGTAATATACTGATACAAATGATGATATTTGATATATAGTCGAGTACCAGACTTCTATAAAAGTCTTTTGTAAAAGAAGACTAATACTTAAGTCTGCTGGAAGCAAATTACATAAGCTTGTTACAACCATATGTCTGGTACAAAAGCCTGATTCAACTGTCTGTTACTCACAGTTCTTGAGCTCCTCCCTAGAGTATACAACCTCGATAGGAAATCAGGTTTATCCATTTTGTAACATGCACCAAGAAGACACAACAAAGAATTATATAAGTGCATTCTACACGAGAAGTCTACAATTTAAAATAAAGCCTACACGAGAAGCCTATAAATTCAAACATCAGTGTACTACAAATTCAAAACATCAGTTTACATGAGAAGTCTACAAATTCAAAATATCAGTTTACAAACTTCGAAATATCAGTCTACAAATTCAAAATATCAGTCCACAAATTCAAAATATCAGTCTACAAATTCAAAATTTCAGTCTACAAATTCGAAACTTCATACTACACTTCAAAATGAAGTAGACTCACCGGAAGCAGAGAAATGGATTAGAGAGGATGCAATGCTCGTTAGAGAAATGGATCTAAGACTGATCGATTCAGATCTGAATCAAAAGAAACTAAAAGGTTAGTAAACAAGGATGAGCTTGTTAGGTTATTAGTTAAACAAGAGATAGAGATGACACAGAGACGTACGTTGGAAAGATGAAGCACAGACCCTTGCTGGCTAGGACAGAGAGATGAAGTAGAAGCCATGATACTGAAAAAGCAGAGATTTGGACGAGAAGCACCGTTCCTTAGAAGTCGCCGGCTCAGATCTGAAAAGAGAAAAAGGTAAAGGTGGTCACTTTTTTATCAACAAAGAGGTAAAAAGAGACATTTAACTTACCAGAGCAATGGAGGAGACAGAGACGAAGCGGATGGGAAACTGCATGGATCGAGTTCGCCGGAAATCTCGCTGGAAATTGCCTAGAGAGAGATACGGCGAAGATTAGTTTTTTTTTTTACCTGAAAAGCTTGAGAAATCGTATTTATATACTAGGTTAAATTGTGTGTAGACTGAAAAAAAGGTCTACATATATGTAGACTTTATAATATGTCTACGAACCCCTTAACCACAAATCTCAAACCGTAAATGTTTTATTTCATCATCAAATTATATTGGTTAAATCCGGTTAGGTTAAATTGTGTGTAGACTGAAAAAAAGTCTACATATATGTAGACTTTATAATATGTCTACGAACCCCTTAACCACAAATCTCAAACCGTAAATGTTTTATTTGATCATCAAATTATATTGGTTAAATCCGGTTAGGTTAAATTGTGTGTAGACTGAAAAAAAGGTCTGCAATATATGTAGACTTTATAATATGTCTACGAACCCCTTAAGCAAAAATTTCAAACCCTAAATGTTCCTTAAAAGTGTTTAATTATATAAAATTTTAATTTTTTTACGTAATATTATCTATTATATTAATGATTAGTTAAAAATATTACAACAATTAGTTTTATACATTTTTAAAATTAAATTATTAGATAAAATTATGGTATAGACTATATAACAAGTCTACCGAATGAATAGACTTCTTACGAGGTCTACATATATGTAGACTTCTTTCTGTTACGTGTAGACTAACAAAGGATAAAAACGTAAAATACACTTCTGTTTTTTGTCTGGTCATAAGGGTTAAATAGTAATTTTATTCCCTTGTAGGTTGGTTTTGCATTTGATTGAAATTGAGATACACTTATAGGTTTAAATTGAAATTTTAGGTTGTTTTTAGCAAATCCCCCTAAATCTACATTGACTCTAACAAAAGTTAGTCAACCGTTAACAAGATAAAACAACATGGTTTTGATATACGAGGAAAAGTTCCAATTTCGTTCCCAACAATTTCAGTCGAGCCAAATACGAACCGAACAAATTGTTAGTGCGAAATACGACCTCAACTCAAATTTAATTGAAAAAACTACCCGAAGTTCGTAAAATATGCATAAATCTACATAAACTCTAACATAAATTAATTAACCGTTAACTAGATAAAATGACGTCGTTTTGATATATATATATATATACATATATATGTTCATTCGAGGACTCAAATTCATGCCGTGATACCCTTTCAAAGGAGCAAACTAACAACTAGACTAAAATAACTTTAAAAAAATTATTACAAATTAAAAATTATATAAACTACTATTCTTCATCATCTTATCCAATTTAAACTTTAGTGATTGTTTTTATATTCTTTAGTTAATTTTTAATATGTCTAATATTTTGAAAGATATATTAGTGAACAAAATATTACAAATATGTAATATTAACTTTGAAAAATAAAATATTTCCACTTAAGTTCAAAATTTTTAAATAATTTATATAATATAATTTTATAAATAACTTCAAAGTTTTAAATATATTTAATAGGGTTTTTTGCAAAAATAACTCAAAACTTGAAGTCAAACACAAAACTAACCCATGTTTTTTTTTTGAAATTTTCATTTGCTCTATTTACCTTAGAAGTTCTGATTATTCACAAAAATGTCTTTACTTTTTTTTTTGAAAATGATTACTTTACTTTATCATCCTCATCATCATCATCAAGTATTTACAATAATGTCATTGTCATCAATACACCAACCCCCATGAACAACTAATTTGAAGCTTTTAATGCACCTAAAAATTGGTTTTCAGTCCTCTTATCTCATTTCTTATGCACAAAAACTAAGTCTTTTTCACTTTCTCTCTATATTCATCTTAGAAATTCAAGATATTGATTCAAGCTTATAATTCTTGGTGGGTCGATTTATTTTGAGCTTCTGTGTGCTTGGAGAACAATTTTGTGTGCTAAGGAAGTTATCTCACTAATTTAAGGTATGAAATCCATTTTTTCCCAGATTTGTTCACCTAGACGACTTTTGTGTAAATACTTTGGACGTAGAAGACTTACACGAAAGTCGTCTGGTCAATGCATAGGTTAGTTTTGCAATTGAATTTTATATGTATTTTTAGAGAAGACTTATCTAGAAGCCGTCTAGTTTTCTTTGTAAACAAAAAAATCTCAAAAATACCACATAAGACCTCCCTGCAAGTCGCTAGGATAAACAAATTAGTTTTGCATTTTACCAAATTGTGTCAGAAATTTAAATTTTTTGTAGACGAATTACTTGTAAGTCGTCTGGATTAAAAAAATTAAATGTTAACTAGAAGACTTATATGTAAGTCGTCTCAGGTTACTTTTGCAATTAGAAAATAAAACTTAAATAATTAATTTTACTCAGACGACCTACGTGTAAGTCGTCCGTCAGACAACCTACGCGGACGACTTACATGTAGGTTTTCTGAGTAAAATTGAATATTTAAGTTTTATTTTCTAATTGCAAATGTAATCTGAGAAGACTTACATATAAGTCTTCTAGTTAATATTAAATATTTTTTTTAATCCAGACGACTTACAAGTCAATTTTCTGACACAATTTGGTAAAATGCAAAACTAACCTGTTTATCCTTGACGACTTACGGGGAGGTCTTCTATGGTATTTTTGAGATTTTTTTTGTTTACAAAGAAAACTGGACGATTTCCAGATAAGTCGCCTCTAAAAATACATATAAAAGTGAATTGTAAAACCAACATCTGCATTGACCATACGACTTCTGTGTAAGTCTTATGGACGACTTCCTTGTAAGTCTTCTGGACGACTTCCGTGTAAGTCTTCTGGACGACTTACTTGTAAGTCTTCTGAAAGACTTCCGTGTAAGTCTTCTGGAAGACTTCCGTGTAAGTCTTCTAGATGACTTCCTTGTAAGTCTTCTGGGCGACTTCCACAGAAGTTGTCTACGTTAATGTTTAATAAAGTTTCATTTTCTCTAAAACTATAAAGACTTTTAAATATTTTCTTGTTAATTGATGTATATTGATCATTATTGGTGCTACTGAAAGAAATTTTGTAACTTAATTGGGATATTTATGAGGTTACCAACATTCATGTTTATTAAAGTCTTCTCGGTTAAAGTTGATGATCTATGTTTACTAATGTGTTTTAATCTGAATCTTTCAGATGATGTGTCAGCTACCTGTAGTGTATGGAGAATGGTTGTTGAAAGATGATTCTTGGAATTTTGTGGTTGATAATTCCAAAGGAGCGAGAATGTTCTTTTTGAGTGAAGGTTCGACACATGCTGAACTTGTTGAAATGGCTCAAGAAGATTTTAACCTGGACATGAAAACAAAGGTTTTGGAGTTAACCTACTTATTACCAGAAGCAATGATGCAATAGATGACTCCATACATCCCTCCTATTCATGTTATAAGTGATAGAAAAGTTTGGAACTTACTCAAGATAACTAAAACAGATAATGTACGTCTTTGTGTATCAAGCCTTAGAATGATGAGAATGGTTTCAGATGAAGGGGAAGAGGAAGGGGAAAGAAGATGATTAAGGTGATGAAGGGGAAGAAGATGAAGAAGGGGATGAAGATGATGATAATTTGGCTGAAGATGAAAATGATGATGGGGAGGAGGATGCTGATATCCCTGATGTTGCTGAAGCGGTCGATGAATATGGAACAGCTAAAGATGAGGATAAGGAAGAAAAAGATGATATGTGTTTTGAAGATTTCAAAGGGACATATGGTAGTGAAGAAGGAAGCTCAAATGCTAACAATATCTATGCCAACCAGAGTTTTGTTAGTAAGGATGCACTTTTGTTAGATTTGCGGTTGACAGCAGTGAAGCTTAAGTTCTCCTTCAGAATATACAAGTCAACGAAAACTGTACTTTTGACAAAATGTCGTGTTAATGGTTGTGGATGGAAGAGCAGAGCGAGTGTGAAACATGGGACAAAAAATGTTTTGGGTCACCAAGTATGTGGAAACTGATACATGTTCTGTGACAAATCGACTGGCTCAGCGGAAGCATTGTACTCCAAAGTATGTTGGTAAACTTTTCATATATCGAGTTAGAATCAGTGATGGGTTAAATCCGCATCATATCAAAGATGCAATGAAAAACATGTTTGGCATGACACTTGATTACATCACTTCATATAGAGCATTGTTATATGCGCAAGAATTGGTGAGAGGATCAGCAGAAGATGGGTATGAGTGACTACCTTCATATTTGGAGAAAATCTCATTATCAAATTAGAGTTCTATCACTGGAATAGAGATTGATTCTCAGAACATATTTAAGTATCTATTTCTCTCTTTTGGAGCTTCTATTCAAGGTTTTCAATATCAGAGAAGGGTCATTGTGGTGGAAGGGACTCGCCTAAGTGGGAAGTATGGAGGTGTTATGTTAATTGCAGCCGCACAAGATGAAAATTTCCAGATATTTCCTTTGGCTTTTGGAATCGTCGATGCTGAAAACGATGATTCTTGGGAATAATTCTTTTACAAAATTGAGGAGTTGTATATCTGATCAGTATTCCCTAGTGATAGTCTCGGACCGACACACGAGCATTAAATTGCGTGTGATAAGTTTTTTCCTTGGTAAACCTGAGGAATATGTTATTATCACCTACAATAGAACATTGTCCAAAAGTATAAAGGGAAGCATCTGTTGTACTTGGTAAAATGTGCTGCTTATGCTCATACAATTTATGATTTTAACTGGTACATGGATGAGATACGGAGTGCAAGCCAGGAACTTGAAACGTATTTGGAGGATGCTGACGTAACCCTATGGTCAAGGGTTCATTGTCAAGGAGACAAGTACAACTTAAAAATAAGCAACATCGCTGAATCTATTAATTCTACACTGGAGCGAGCAAGAGGATTTCCTATTATGTTCCTGTTGGAGTTCATAAGGGAGAAGCTAGGAAGGTGGTATTGGAAAAGGAGAGAAGATGCTTTGAGTCTCACAAGTCAGCATAGTCGGGGAGTTGAATACTTACTTGTTGTTTGTTCGGAGATGGCGGATAACATGTCCGTCCAATCAATTGATGGATGGCGATACTTTGTAAAAGGTGGCAAAAGGGACTGTGTTGTTTATTTGGAACATGGAAAGTGTGATTGTGGTGTCTATGCAATCGAGAAAATACCTTACTTTCATGATATAACAGTTGGAACATATACTGGTTTGCATGTCTCCACACTTGTGTGCCCGCTCTACTCAAAGGATCATTTGTATGCAAGATACTCACAAAATATATATCCTTGTGTTGGACAACAAGTTGAGGCACACACATGCCTTCCTCCGGAAGTAAAGCGTGGTCCAGGGAGACAGATAAAATCAAGATGGTAATCTTGGTTGGTGCTATCCAGGATGAGAGGACGCAAACCCAGAAGCAACACAGGGTTTATAGATGCTCAACCTGCAAAGAAACTGGCCATACGCGTACACATTGTAAGAATAAAAGTGTAGGACCTTTGGGACAGTCTTCTGGACGACTTTCATGACAGTCTTCTGTGAGGCAGACGACCTTCGTGACAGTCGTCTGTGACGCAGATGACCTTCGTGACAGTTTTCTGTGAAGCATGAACTTATCTCTGTTAAGACATTTGTTTTATGAACTTTCCGTGGCATGAACTTATCTCTGTTAAGTCATTTGTTTTATGAACTTTCTGTGTTATGATGTTTTTATAACTTGTGAGACAGACGACATTCGTGAGAGTCGTCTGTGAAGCATGAAATTATCTCTGTTAAGACATTTGTTTTATGAACTTTATGTGGCATGAACTTATCTCTGTTAAGTCATTTGTTTTATGAACTTTCTATTTATGGTGTTTTTATAACTTGTGAGCCAGACGACCTTCGTGACAGTCGTCTGTGAGGCAGATGACCTTCGTGACAGTCTTCTGTAAGGTAAACGACCTTCGCGACAGTCGTTTATGAGGCAGACATTTTTATAACTTGGAAAATTGCAATTTAATCATTTTCACTACACAAAAGATAATGTTACAAACATACAAAAGCATCAACTACAAATTACACCTCATACATAATCACGGCTCATAAGTTGCCAAGTTCTCATCATTGTTTTTGTTCTCTTTCTTATGGGAGTCAGGGGTCTCATTAATTATATCCCAAGCCATCTTCTCCCTGATAGCGCCGACGTTTTTATCACAAAAGAGCGGAGGAAATGACATGCCAAAGCATGACATTCAATGTACTTCAGAGTGTATGCGCCACAATCACCAGCTCGACACTAAGGTACTTCAGCTGTCACTCTCTCGTATGTGAATGGCTCCAGTGTGTATTTGACACGTTCTTCATCAGAAGAAGCGCATTCAACAAGCAAATAAGGGATCATTGTGACAAAAGGCTCCATTACCAGAACGCGTTCTGCAGCTGAATATGTTTGATAATGCTGTCCTAGATGACAATGCGCTTCTTAGGGATCGATATCCATATAGCAATCCAATGGTTTTTCTTGTAGTTCACTGGCGCATATATATCATCCAACACTAGTCCCCAAACCTTCTTAGATTGGCAAAATGTTGGTACTATGCCTGCATAAAGATCCCCCGCCCCGCCAGGGAGCCGTCTTCCTAAACCGTTTTGATCGGGCTGGGAGCTCTTAAACCCCCCATACTTGTCCGTCCACATACGCGCGAAATCATGATCAAGAAAGAACATTCTATCGCTCCTAAAATGTTCTGGATTCTTCTGGTACCGAAGCCTCAGCAAATTTATAAAAACATCCATATGCTACATATAAAACAATACAAGTTAGACATATTTAACAGTTCTGGAAGACTTACCAAAAACCTACAGACGACTTATATGAAAGTCTTCTGGGAAGACATCACAGAAGACTTATATGAAAGTCTTCTGGGAAGACTTCCCAGACGACTTATATGAAAGTCGTCTGTGAGGTCTTCTAGAGAAGAATTACAAGACGACCTACTGGTAAGTCTTCTGAGAATCAAAGTGAATTATTGTATAGAAATTTATCGAGTCCATAAACCACAATAAGGGGTTCATAGGGTATGATGCCACAAACTTGGACAACCATCTGGTTTTCTATGAGGAAGTATTCTATAATACGGAACACGTTTCAGCCAGTCAACGAGCACCTTTGTATTCTTCTTGTCAACGGGTGAAAAAGGATCATAGCCTCGGCCAACCTTAGCGTTTGGAATGATCGCTCTGGCTGTGTTGTTTCCCTGAAAAGGAGATTGCTATGAGGCAGCAAGTCTCTTTTCTTGATCACTCTTTCCCCGGGCAACAACCATCATTTCAACATCCTTCTTTGTCTGCCTTCTAATTTCCCCCTCTTGTAAATATGAAATGGTAGGTTATTGTTTGTCCAATAGAACAACGCTGGGGTCAATACCCGGTTCAAGTTCAAGAGCTTTTTGTTGGGATTCATGAGTGTTTGTCTCATGTCAAGAGAGTATTCAGTTAACTTGCAACTGAATCCTCTTCAACCATACAACAAGAACTCACCATTCAAAGGAAGAGACAACCAACTGGTGGTTGAATCCTCTTAAACTGCCTACACTATAACCAAGATCCTAGACATCAAACTGGTTATGTGTAGTAATGAATCTCTAGTTTGCATCTATCCTACTGATGTAACACAACACTTTGAGTTTGTGTACCTAAGATGAAGAGGATTTAGAATCAGTAATCTAGAGATTAAGAGGAGATAAAGAAGAGTTTAGACTGAGTTTTACAAGTATTAGGCTGCCTTAAGAGAGATAGAGTTAAGGCAGCCTCTAAACCATAATGCTTCACTCCTTACATTGTGAATATTGTTTAGACACAAGAAAGAGAGAGAGAGCACACAAAATTAGAGAGAGAAACTTGTGTTTTCTGTCTGGTTAGTGTTACAAGTGATGGGGAAGCCTTTAAATAGGCAATACACATGATTAAACAATTACTAAAACATGGAAACATAAACAAATAATTTTGTATGGGATGAGAAGAGGCCAAAGGAGATACAGCCAAGGGGATGCACGTCCAGATGAGGAGAAAGGGACATGAGGCAAAGTGTAGTCTACATGGTGATAGTGACATGTCTGCTACAACTCCTTATGCTCCCATGTGGCTTTTCTCTGCCTAATTCAAACCAGATCCTTCCATTTGAATTCAAAATGATTATTTTAAGGTTTCTGGAGCTAAGAAACGTCCCTTAAGCCTTCCCACTCATTTCTTGTCTTGTAAGGTAAGTTAGGTCAAGTGGTAGATTGTGGAGCAAGTTTGTACAGACATAACCAAATTGGCTTCTCATGATGACCTCTCTTTTGATCATGAACTAACTCCTTTCCTCTGGTTATTTTCTTCTTTATTTCAACACTCCCCCTCAAGCTTGACCATAGGAGATCCTTGGGTAAACTTGGAACTCAGAGTACTTGCCTCATTAAAAAGTATGGAAAACCTCTTAGGATAAAACCATACTTAGGGAAAAAGAGTGCAACTACTTCAGCTTAGGGATTGGCCAGTGGGTTTATGAGTTTTATGATATTTTAGGGACTCATAAACCCTGGATCATGGCCTTTATTCAATGGTAAGCATGCACCAATGCCTTCCTTGCTTCACACTCAAAACTGCTTGGAACTCTCGATGTGGCTGGTTCTTAATCTCCCTATTTCTTCTGAGATCCTGACATCATCAAAGGGTTTGATCCACGACCATACTCTTCTCATGAGGTCCAAGTACCTGATTCAAACAATGTACACACACCTGCATCAATTCTCGAGGGGCAAACCTATTCAAACAAGAATAAGTATAGTGTTAGGTACTTCCCTTGCATAAGTTTAAGAAGAATGGACATTGGCTTCTTATATTAACATCCCTCGTCAAGCTTGACCTGAGAATGAGAGTTTGTGGTCAAGCTTGGAAGATGAGAGCCAATGATGATCACCAATGCCTTGAGACCACAACCCTTTTGGCTTGAATTGTGACTTTTTCTCTTGAGTGTATTTCCTGTCCACCCTTTTGGTATCAGGTAAGTCACTTTTGAGCAATCTCTCCACTGCTCCAATCATCCTCTCTACCATTTTGGGAGTTTATGAACATAACAATGTCCAAAGGATTGTTGGGCAGTGGGCAATTTCCATGGTCAGGAATATGCATCTTGTGCAGGTTCTGATCAACATGGGCATCCTATTAACAAACACTAAGAAAAGCATCAGTAGACAACAAGAGACCAGATCATGGGGTTTTACCAAGTCTAATATTTAAAACACATTTCACAAAAGCAATGGACATATATCTTTATGATTCTATCTCAGCAACACTCTCTGAATCCTAGTCAACAAGACTAAGTATTCAGGCAACAATACAATCAATTTTCCTAAGGACAGAAATAAGACTATTCTTTCAAGACAACTTAACTTCAAGACAGTTTAACACCCTTATGCAGATTCTAAACAAGAATGTGAGAATACAAAATTAAGGAACCAGAGGGTATAAGTAACCAGAGAATTAGTAGAGAATAGAGAATGATGTAACCAGAGTATTAGTAGCCAGAGAATAGGAGAATGATGGAGAATATGTAATACGAGAATGAGAGAATGGGATTATAGAGAATATAATAGAGAATAAAAAATAGAGAATTTGCTCAAGAGTTCTAATGGACAGAGTTTTGCTATGTTTTCTTGAGTTTTGTGGAAGCATTAAAAGCCAGGAGCATCCAATACTCATCAAGAGTTGGTGCTTTAGTATCTGAAACACAATGGACCATTAGACAATCAATTTATCCATTGATCTTAGACATGTGCCACTGGAATAACTCATGAACTGATGTTTTCCAGGGCTTGCAACAAGAGAACCACCAGAATAACACATGAACAAGTGTTTCCTGTGGCTTAGAAAACAATGAAACCAATGGATCAAAACAGTTTGTCCACTAGTCAAAGAGAAGCTCCATTAAGAGAAAGCTATTATCCAATGGATAAAGCATAATCGTTAAGCATTGTCGAAATCTTTCTCTTCCTCAACCTTGATTCAAGATACTAACAAGTACTGATCAAGCTGACACTATATCAGAGTGAGAGAGAAAGGATTCATTCAAAAACAGAGAGAAAAGGGGTGAGTTTGATCCCAAAGAAGAGCAACAAAGCTCTGATACCATGTTGGACTTCATGAGTGTTTGTCTCATGTCAAGAGAGTATTCAGTTAACTTGCAACTGAATCCTCTTCAACCATACAACATGAACTCACCATTCAAAGGAAGAGACAACCAACTAGTGGTTGAATCCTCTTAAACTGCCTACACTATAACCAAGATCTTAGACAACAAACTGGTTATGTGTAGCAATGAAAATCTAGTTTGAATCTATCCTTCTGAAGTAACACAACACTTTGAGTTTGTGTTCCTAAGCTGAAGAAGATTTAGAATCAGTAATTTAGAGCTTAAGAGGAGATAAAGAAGAGTTTATACTGAGTTTTACAAGTATTAGGCTGCCTTAAGAGAGATAAAGTTAAGGCAGCCTCTAAACCATAATGCTTAACTCCTTACATTGTGAATATTGTTTAGACACAAGAAAAAGAGATAGAGCACACGAAATTAGAGAGAGAAACTTGTGTTTTCTGTCTGGTTAGTGTTACAAGTGATGGAGAAGCCTTTAAATAGGCAACACACATGATTAAACAATTACTAAAACATGGAAACATAAACAAATAATTATGTATGGGATGAGAAGAGGCCAAAGGGGATACAGCCAAGGGGATGCACGCCATATGAGGAGAAAGGGATAGGAGGCAAGATGTGTTCTCCATGGTGATAGTGACATGTCTGCTACAACTCCTTATGCACCCATGTGACTTTTCTCTGTCTAATTCAAACCAGATCCTTCCATTTGGATTTAAAATGATTATTCTAAGGTTCCTGGAGTGAAGAAACGTCCCTTAAGCCTTCCCACTCATTTTTTGCCTTGCAAGGTAAGTTAGGTCAACTGGTAGCTTGTGGAGCAAGTTTGTACGAACAAAACCAAATTGGCTTCTCTTGATGACCTCTCCTTTGATCATGAACTAACTCCTTTTTTCTGGTTATTTTCTTCTTTATTTCAACACTTTCTCCTCTGACAATTTTGCTATCAGAAGACTCAGCTCTTTAGACCCACTAGGTTCTGTGGACCCACTCGATTCTTGGGCGTCATTTTGTCCCGCTTTTGCCCCATTCACACTTTTACTCTGCAATTTTGATGTACAAGAGGAAGTCATACACAAGCAAAGATCCAAGCACAAATGGTCAAATCAAAACAAATATCCAAGTAACACATGAAACAAATATCCAAGTAACACAAGTAAAGATCTATGCACACACAAAAAAGAAGTTTCACTTCTGTTTCCTAACACTTTTCCTACTGACTCTCTTCTTGAGTTTGGGAGAGGTAATAACCCCGGGTTCGTCCACACGTTTTGGCGGACATGAAGTAGTGAGTAGAAGATCATTAGATGCAATCACTTTTTTGGTGATTCCCACCTTCTTCTCTACAGTTTCAATCCTATCCCTGAGAAGCTTGATCTCCCTAAGGCACATCCCGAAACCATCACTCATGGCATCAGCTAGGTCCTTGAAGCCTTGTTTAATCTGTTCATTGGTCCCACCAAAGCCGTAGAAACCTCTGAATGATCTTTAGTAGCCTATTTACAAGCCTCTGCATGAGCCTCAACAAAAGCATCTTTACGAGCTTTCTTCCGAGGTCTTCCACTCTCTTCCTTCAAAAAATCTCTATCTTCGCTGCACTCTCTTCCCTCTTCATATAAACAAGTTGCGTCATTGGATTGACCCACGGGATAATACCGACCACTATCCAGCAATCCATGGCCCACTTCCATTTAGGTTTCCCATACATGAGTTTAATTATGTTCTCCGCGGCCGTATCCTCTACATCAAAGTCCCATTGTGGAAACATTTCACTGAAATCCTTCTCAACAAAGTTAATCACGCTAGTCTACAATAAATAAAAGATATCAACTTAGATATTTGATAGATTTACAATGATGGAAGTAAAAGAATTCAAGATGACTTAAAGTTAAGTCTTCCATAGGACTTAAAGTTAAGTCTTCTAGAGGACTTAAAGTTAAGTCTTCCAGACGACTTAAAGTTAAGTCTTCCAGACGACTTACAGTTAAGTCTTCCAGACGACTTACAGTTAAGTCTTCCAGACGACTTAAAGTTAAGTCTTCCAGACGACTTAACTTTAAGTCGTCTGGAAGACTTTAAGTCTTTTAACAAGTCTTAGGGAGTGATGTTTAAATACCTATCTTCTGATGGCCTCTTTAAAACATCTGCGTCCTTTGCCACCATTGTAAGCCATCAGCGGTGGAAACAGTCTGTTTGGTATGGTTCCCATAATTGGCAGCCAATTCTGGCAGAGCATAGTATACCCACACCTGGATAACTTGTATAAACCCATCAACAGTGTAAGTCTTTGTCAAATCTTTTCCCCTCAGAGAGTCCATCAGCACCTTCAATGCCACTATCTCCCATGGATAATTTTCAAATTCTTCCAAGTCCATCACTAGACTTGCTAAACTAGCCCTTGTAGCTGTTGAATACTTTCTCCCCTCAATGAATCCAGTGAATATGGCAAGGTATCTGCTCAGAAGTTGGACCAGCATCGACATCAACTCCCATCATCTCCCAAAAAGAAGACATCTCCTTCGTCACCTCACACCTCGAATTTTCCAGGTCCTCGATGTAATTGCAGTTTAAACCAGTGAGGTGTTCAAACTCTATCAGCAAAAAACTCACTGGCTCTGGACCAACGAGACTCCAGATCTCATACTTTTTCTCAATGTTAAGCTGGAAACTGAGGATATAATGTACCAGCCTTGATGCCCATCCAAAATTCAGCTCCTTGAATTTGATGAACACTCCCAACTTCGAGTCCTTCAGCTCCTCATATTCGTCATCATATAGAGTTTGCCTTACAACATTAAGCAATTTCAAATCATTTGTATGATAGGAAATGCTTTTGACGGGAATGGGCTCTTCCCCTAATTTATATATCCTCTGCGGTAGTTCTGTAAATCCATTTTCTGGTCTGTAAAAAAATCAATAACCACCATCTAAAAATTCATATACTGTAAGACTTGCATGTCAGTTTTAGTGAGATGACTTGAGACGACTTCCAGGAAGTCTTCCAGAGTGTAAGTCTCAGAAGACTTCCAAGAAGTCTTCTAGAGTATAAGACTTCTCAGAAGACTTCAAAGTCTTCCTGGGAGTCTTCTACGAACTCTTATACTCTGGAAGACTTCCAGGAAGTATTCTACGAACTCTTACACTCTGGAAGACTTCATGGAAGTCTTTTACGAAGTCTTACGCTCTGGAAGACTTCCCGGAAGTCTTCTACGAAGTCTTCCGCTTACATGAAGTCTTCTGAGTAGTCTCTCACTACCCCGGAAAATGTAAATAAATAAAAAAATGGATGAATTACAGTCGGGGAAGTTATGCAATACCAGCGGTTACAGATCTGCAAAAATCAAGACTACAACTTAAGTTACTGGCGACGAAGTTTCAGATCTGAAAAAAGCGGATTGTTAGTTAGTTATGTATGAAGAAGAAACGAGATTCATCGTGAAGGAGAAACGAGATTCGCCGCAAAACGCGAGATTAGCGGCGGTGAGAACGAAGGAAAAGGGAGATTCAGTGGAAAAAGAAGATTCACTTTCGAAATCGCCTCAGAGAGATATGACTCTAGGGTTTCGTGCTTTTTTCTACATACAGTGAGAAAAATAGTATTTATATGTACGGTAAATTATCAAGTTAAGTTTAATGTACAATGGTAAAATGAAAGGTCGGCCGGTATGGACGACTTACCTGGAAGTCGTCTGAGGTAAAAACCACGAGAAGACTTTCTGGAAGTCTTCCACCCGGTAAATACTATTCATCAGAAGACTTCCACGGAGTCGGCTGAGGTAAAAACCACGAGAAGACTTCCTGGAAGTCTTCCACCCTGTAAATACTATTCGTCAGACGACTTCCAAGTAAGTCGTCTACACCCTAAAGACACCCTAATCTTAATTAATTAACTAACTAAACACTTCATAAAAATCAAATTTAAGTTAAAATGTTTAATATACACATAAATAAACAAAAATAGTAAAAAGATTAATTTTTCAAACAAAAATTTGAGCTTTCAGAAAACTAAACCCTAAGAATACTAACAATACTACAACATATGTTACCAAACCCTAAATCAAAGAATACCATGACTCACTATATTCACTCATCTATGTTGAAAATAATTAAATTTTACTATATATTAATTTATGTCATTTAAAAATGTTTATAATTACATGATTTTAATTTTTCCACAACAATATTTTTTATAAAATTTATAAATTATTTTTAAATCAACTATACGACATGAGTTCCTGGAAGTCGTTTGGACGACACCTTGTGGAAGTCGTTTGGACGACACCTTGTGGAAGTCTTCCAGACGACTTAAAGTTGGAAGTCTTCCAGACGACTTAAAGTTAAGTCGTCCAGACGACTTCCCCAAACTCAGAAGACTTCCCAGGGTTATATTCGTCAAAATAAATTATGTTTTTTTTGTTTAATCATAATGGTCTGGTTGTAATTTCAGAAGGCTATTGGATTAGTTTTGCATTTGATTAATGTTTGGGTATATTTTTGCATTAAAAATAAAATTTTGAGTCATATTTGACAAATTCTCCTATTTAATATCGTATAATTTTAAATATTTTATTATTTATATTTTAGTAAGATATAAGTTTATGAAAGATATGATAAGTAAAAAATATGTGAATGTACTTATATAAATCAGAAACAATTATCACCACAGTTTTTTTAAATTGGATAAAAGGAAGAAGAATAGTAATATAATTTTAAATTTGTAATAATTTTTCAAAAGTTATTTTAGTTTAGTTGTTAGTGTGCCCTATAAAAGGATATCACGACACTCATTTGAGTCCCGTAATAAACATATATATAATATATATATATATATATATATATATATATCTCAAAATGACGCCGACTTATCTTGTTTACAGTTAATTAACTTATGTTATAGTCAATGTATATTTATGAATGTTTTTAAGAAGCTGAGGTAGTTTTTTTCAATTAAAATTGAGTTGAGGTCGTATTTTGCACTGACAACGGCTCATATTTGGCACGACTGAAATTGTTGGGATCGAAATTGGAACTTTTCTCGTATATCAAAACGACTTCGTTTTATCTTGTTAACGGTTGACTAACTTATCTTAGAGTCAATGTCGATTTAGGTACGTTTTAAAAAGTACATGTAGTTTGAGTTGAAGTCGGATTTGGCACCGTTCATTTGTTCGGATCGTATTTGACACGACTAAAGTTGTTGAGGTCGAAACTGACACTTTTCTCTTAGAGTGTTAGACGATGTGTATTTAACCTTTTCGTATAAATGATATATTTATGTCGTTTCAGTTGGTAAAGGGATGATGTTAAGGATGAAAGGGACCCGTTCGAACATTACGTTGCGATGTTTATTTATGTATTCACGTTTTGGATAAAATAAAAAAAGCAATGGCGACAGTAGGCATCCAACCCGCGACATTTAGATCTAATGTAAAAACTCTAATCCACTGCACTATGCAGTCGATTAATTGTCTTACTAAACCTGTTTTTGAAAGGATCACGGCTAGTTGAGTATGATGTTTGGTTACAGTACTGTAACAAGACGTTTTTAATTTAATGGAAAAAAATATTTTTGCACGTTTGGTATGAAATTTGATTTTTGTAAAAGGTTGGGTATGTTTTTGTTGAAGAGCTTCAAAGATCCGAGAGAGTTTTAGCACTGAGGGGGTTCAAGTGGCTGGTTCAAACAAGCCACTCCTCACCATCTAAACAAGAGAGTAAACCTAGTCTTATCTTTATATACATTCATAATATGTTTATCTCTTGAGGACTGATACACTTGTGGAATGATGTATCATGTACTGGTAACTCTATCAAGGAAGATCTGGTGTGTGTCCAAGCACTTGAACCTATCATGAAGATAGGTGAAAGGGGGAGAGACCAAGACAATCTGAGTTGAAGAGTACCATGGCTTGAGCCTCACCGAAGATGATCAAGGTTGTTTCCTAGTTTCTCTAAGATGGATGTGAAGTCAGTTGAAAGGGAGAGACCCAAACCGGATCTATGAAAAGGTCAAGTGAAGTTTGATCAGTGCGAAAGATGTGAAGATCATTGCTGCACCAGTTAGGTCATGATCCAGAGTTCTTTGTGTCCAACCACACTCGTTCTAAGACACAAAGAACTCAATGGCCAATCCCTAGGCCTTGAATGATCTTACTCTTTTCCTTATCAAGGTTTTTTCCCAAATGGGTTTTCTTTGATAAAGTTTGACTTCAGGGTTCCAAGCTTGACTTAGGATCTATAGAGTCAAGCTTGAGGGGGAGTGTTAAACCTGAAGTGATAAATTGATCACTAAAGGTTATGTGCAAAGTTATAGCCAAACCTATTAGAAGTTCTGTCAAGATCTAAAGAGTGTCCAGAAGCTTATGCACTACTATATCAAGGTTCATGAAGGGTTCACAATGAAGGAAGAAGGCATGGGAGAAGTTTGGGAGCATTTGGTCGATGTGCAAAAATAGGGTGTCCAAACCGTACGGACAAGGTCGACCTAAAAACTTGACATTCGACCAAATGAACATATTTTGGGTTTGTGTAAAGTTAGGGTGAAAAGTGTACAGACCAAACCCTAATCCGTAGACTCCCTGGTGAAACCTAGCATCCCATGTTATGGAAGAGCTTTTGGGGAAGAAGAAGGTATCCGGTGGTATCAAAAGAGGATCATGCCGGATGGTATCAAAAGAGGATCAGGCTGGATGGAATCAAAAGAGTATCATGCGAGATGCTCTTGCCTAAGGATAAGGCTTAGGCTGGAAAGGAAGAGCAAGTTGGCCGGTGCACCTAGACTGGTCTATGGACAAGTTCATGAGCATTGGTGGCTCATTCCTAGCCAAGTTAACCCCTTGGACGCCCAGCAAGGGACATGCTGTCCAAGCATGTGAGCATTTCTGGCCAAGGAATTCAAATCAGGAGCCTATCCATTTGTTGACTTCACATGCTTGTCTTGATTTCTTCTAAAACCTTGTAACCTTATTTATCTATTTATATGGTGTAATGTCGAAATGAATAAACAAGCTGAATGGGGGGGGGGGGGGGGGTTCTTGTAAAGACCCGTTCCTGAAGTATTTTTATTTTTAAAGATTAAGATAGTGGAGAGGTTGCTTTGTAAGAGAGCAAAATATTTGTAAGTGTTGGAACACTTGTATTCGTCAAAAATGGAATAAGAATTCGATCTTCTCTAAGCATCGAATTATCCTTGCAAACTAAGTATTATCAACTAAGACTAAATGGCGATAACTAATCATAAAACAATCAGAGTATAAGCAAGGTATCGAGGGACCGTGGAGCCAATTAAGGAAAGTTCGGTCCTTCGAGAATGCGGGTTCCAAGTAAGGCAAGTTGACTAGTCATTATTGACGGGATTATACATATGGAAGGTCGGGTTGGCGGGAGTCATATAAGGAAATAATTATAGATCAGTCAAGCCTTTAAAGGCAAGTTTTCACAAAGCCGATTAAGGAAACTGCACTTAATTCTCGGCTTGGTGAGCAAGTCCAAGGGTATTATAAAAGGGACCTCCAGCTCTTAGTTATGGACACAGCTCAAAGCAAGTCCTAGAGAGAGGTCAGAGCAAGAACGCAGTTCTAGAGAGAGAGTTAGGATTTAGAGGAGCCAGCAAGGAGGACCGTAGGAACCTTCGCCGGAAAACGCAGCTGAGTTCAGAGTCTTCAATCTTTTAAGATCAATTCAGGTGAGGATGTGATTCGTGACAGTCCAATAAAGATTTTTTTGCCTATTTGATTCCTTAGGATCCAATTGTTCTTGGATAGAATTTTTCTATGGTAAGTTCGATCATAATGTTCTTAGGAAAAATGTGTGATGGAAATTGTTTATGGAAAGTTTGTTCTTCGTTCTTCGAGACAGTTCTCAAGGATCGAAGAACGTTCATACATTCATAGGATATTTGCATGATAGATTGTGTGAAAGGATGTTATGTTTTATTGAAATGTTTACGTGAAATACTTAGATTTGATCCGACAAGAATTGAAATGTTATATTGAAAATGTTATAGAAACAAAGTGAGAATTTAAGTAATTTAAGGAAAGTATGGGATTAGAAGAACGTGATTAAGTTAAGGAAAATATGATTTGGCTTTGGCCGTGTATGTTGGCTTCGGCCGTTATGGACCTTCGGGTCACATGTTGGCTTCGGCCGCAGGTTTGGCTACTACCGTAATGGACCGACGGGTCACAGGTTTGGCTTTGGCCGCAGGTACGGCTACGGTCTCAGCTATGGCTACGGCTGCAGGTACAGCTATGGCCGCATGTACAGCTACGGCCGCAGGTACGGCTACGGCCGCAGGTACGGCTACAGCCGCAGGTACGGATACGGCCGTAGGTACGGCTACGGCCGCAGGTTGGCTACGGCCATAGGTTGGCTTCGGCCAAAGGTTTGGCTACGGCCAAAGTCTGATGGACCTTCGGGTCATAATTTTAGGAAATGTTAAAGTAAAGGAATGATAGAACCGGATGTTAGGTTGTTTGTTTGCATGCATGAAAATGGATAAGTAATAGGAAAAATGGCTAAGTAAGAAATGATGGAAAACTGAATGCTAAGTTGATTGAATGAGACTGCTAGGTTAGAATGGGGAATTTTATTGATTAATTATTGGACTGTAGTGGGCGGTATTGAGCGTCCTTACTGAGTACTTTTCTATGCTCATGCCTCATTTTGTGATGCAGGTGACGAGTAGTTGTTTGGACCGGAGCGTGGGACGATGAAGACCATCGGGACGGGGTATTCAGTATTCGGATTGTTATGGGATTTTCATGAGAATTTTTACGAACCTTATTTCATACGATTATGATATATTGACTCAGATTTATTATTAAAACTACAGTATTTACTTATGTTACTTAATGAAAGATTTTCAAATTATTTTTACTTAGAATTTATCTTACGACTTCGCAAAGATTTTCGGGTTGGGGTGTTTCAATTTGGTATCAGAGCGGGTTTGACTAGTCAGCCCCGTCCTGGCTGGTCGTTTTTTTCAAAATTGGGATCTGTGGGAATAAGTGGAACGTACTTATGGTCTAAGCCTCGCGCGAAGGATAAGTGTTTACGATTATGTGAATGTTTGTTATGAATGTGCATTATGATTGGATTTCTTGGTGTAATGGCCAAAATTATTGCTGGATGAACAGGTGTTAGAGTGAGCTAACTTAAGTGTCGATGCAGATGGCTAACACTAGGAGAAACGTGAGGGATGTTCAGGAAGAGAATGTGAATGTGGGAAATGGTGGGACTGATGGAACTGGTGATGCGGGGCTCGATGGTGTTGCAAGGGGTGCGACCAATGACGAGATACCCGCCCCACCCCGGGTGTTCCTCCAATGGATCCGACAATGGCCAACATGATGCCGATGATGCAGGCATTCCTTACGCAGATGTTTCAGCGTCTTCAACTTCCGGTTGCAGCCTTGGTGCAGGAGGGAGAGGGGGCAAATGGGGTGCAGCAAGGACGACCGCGGGCGCCAACCTATTTGGACCTGATGAACCATATGACGAACCTCAAGACGGGACAGTTTACTGGTGGGTGTAAGCTGATAGAAGCAGATGAATGGAGGGGTCGGTTGGAGCGTAACTTTCTGTCGCTGCATTGCCCAGAGGAGCACAAAAGAGACCTTGCAGTCTTTTTCCTTGAGGGTGATGCATATCAGTGGTGGCAAGGAGTGCTTCGCAGAGACCCGACAAGGGTGCACGATTGGGAGTCGTTTAAGAAGGAATTCACGAGAAAATATTTTCCAACCGAGGCTCGTATTAAGTTGGAGACCACATTCCTTGAGCTTCGTCAAGGCGCAAAATCGGTGCGCAACTACGAGCAGGAGTTTAACCGACTCAAAAGATATGCTGGATGGGAGATGGATGATGAGTAACGTCAAATTGCAAGGTTCATGTGCGGGATGAAGCTTGAGCTTATGACCATGATGGTGAGCAGAGATTATCAGACCGTTGGGGAATTGGTTAAGAAAGCAGCTTTGGTTGAGAATGGACTTGAGGAAGTTGCAAGGCATGAGCGTTCATGGAGGAACCAGGTGTTGTCGAGGCCTAAGCGAGTTGAGAACCAGGCGGTTGGCGCGGCTGTGCCTACATGTGGAACGTGTGGTAAGATGCATCGCGGTGTGTGTTGTCAGGGTACTGGTGGATGCTTCAAGTGTGGAAGTATGGACCATCAAATCCGGGACTGTCCTAATGGAGGCGTAGGGAATTGTTACCATTGTGGTGTTGCTGGACATCTGGTGCGAGACTGCAGAGCACCAGCAAATGCGCAACAAGCTCGTACGCGTGGTGAACGCCCGGAAGGGGATCAACAACCATCAGCTAAGAGGCAGAATGTAGCACCATGGGTGCATATACTGGGCGTGGAGAATGAAGCGAACCCGATCGATGGTAATTTCTATCCCTTACATTATCTTTTTATGGTTGAATGAATTGCTTAGCATAGGGAATACATGACGGTCGTGTAGGAATTGTTAGTATTGGGAGGACTAAAACCCACACTTTCTTTAACTCCGGGGTGTCGCATTCATTTGTGCGTCCTGAAGTGGTTGCACGTTGGGCGTCTAAGAACGGTATCGAGGAAAGCATCAGGATGGTTCATGCGGCGGGTGGTGTGATATTTAAGTCGCATGCTATTTATCGAGGTGTGTCAATTGTAGTAGGCGATGTGGACATGCGTGGCGATCTGATCGTGCTACCAATCAAGGGGTATGAAGCAATTCTTGGGATGGACTGGCTAGCACACTATCGAGCTAAGTTGGACTGTGAGAAATGTCGAGTGACCTTTACTCTAAGCTGGTATTTCAAGGGAAGAAGAAGGAGACTGGAATTCCGGTAATATCGGCATTAAGAGCAGAACGGATGGTCGAGAAAGGATGTGAGTCGTTCATAGAAAATATCACCGTTGCTGGTGCGGATCGGGAAGTGTTGTTGGATGAAATTCCGGTGGTACAAGAATTTGAAGATGTATTCCAAAATCTCACCGGATTACTGCCAACGCGAAATGAACCGTTTATGATAGAGTTAGAGCATGGAACTGCTCCTATTTCCAAAGCACCTTACCGTATGGCTCCAACGGAAATGGCAGAGTTGAAAAAACAACTGCAAGAATTGATCAAGAAGGGATTCATTAGGCCGAGCAGCTCACCTTGGGGTGCACCAGTATTGTTCGTCAAAAAGAAGGATGGTAGTTTCCGATTATGCATTGATTATCGAGGGCTTAACCAAGTGACAATAAAGAATAAGTACCCCTTACCACGAATCGATTAGTTATTGGATCAGCTCAAGGGATCATCATGGTTCTCGAAGATTGACTTGGCATCGGGTTATCATCAAATCCCTATTGCAAAGGAAGACATTAGAAATACTGCATTCAGGACGAGGTATGGCCACTTTGAATTCGTGGTTATGCCATTCGGGTTAACAAATGCTCCAGTGGCGTTTATGAAGCTGATGAACGGAGTGTTCCATAAGTTCTTGGATGAATTTGTAATCATTTTTATTGACGACATTTTGGTGTTCTCTAAAAGTCCAGAGGAACACGAGGGGCATCTCAGGTTGGTGATGGAGAAACTGAGGGAGCAGAAGCTGTTTGCTAAGCTATGCAAGTGCGGTTTTTGGCAAAGGCAGATTGGGTTCTTAGGCCATGTGGTCTCTGAAGGAGGAGTTGTAGTGGATCCCGAAAAGGTTGCGGCCATCGCAAATTGGTCAAGGCCGGGAACGCCCACAGAAATCAGGAGTTTCTTGGGGTTAGCGGGTTACTATCGTTGGTTTGTGAAGGGCTTTGCAAGCTTAGCTAAGCCATTGACTTGGCTAATGGGCAAGGATGTGAAGTACGAGTGGACTGCAGAATGCGAGGCGAGCTTTACGAGCTTGAAGGATAGATTGATGAGTACACCTCTGCTAGTACTGCCTCAGCCAGGAGTGGCATATGTTGTCTTCACAGACGCATCAAAGAGGGGGTTAGGTTGCGTCTTGATGCAAGAAGAACGTGTGATTGCTTATGCGTCTCGACAGTTGAGGAAACACGAGGAGAATTATCCCACTCACGATTTGGAGATGGCAACGGTGGTGTTTGCACTCAAGATTTGGCGGTCTTACCTATATGGGGTAAAAGTCCAAGTGTTTACGGACCATAAGAGCCTTAAATACATCTTCACTCAACCAGAGTTGAACCTAAGACAGAGAAGATGGATCGAGACGGTGGCAGACTATGATTTAGATATAGCTTATCACCCAGGGAAGGCTAACTTAGTAGCTGATGCACTGAGTCGCCGAAGGGCGAGTGTCTCGGCCGAGAAGGAGATGGAAGGGTTGATTTCGATGCTAGGGATGCTACGGGTTAATGTGTTGGCAGAAGATTCCGCCTGTCTAGGCGAGGAAGCGGTGAATCAAGCTGACCTACTGACCCAAATAAGGTTGGCTCAAGGGGAAGATGAAACACAGGTTAAGATGATCGAAGATGGTGTTGTGGGGTATTGGAAGACCGGCAACGAGACGATCATCTTCCATGGACGAGTATGTGTCCCAGATGACAAGAAGTTAAGGGAGAAGGTACTGAAGGAAGCACACTAATCTAAGTTCTCCATACATCTGGGGGAAACGAAGATGTACCATGACCTTAAGCGGTACTACCATTGGCCAAGGATGAAAAGGGATGTAGCAGGATGGGTAGCCAAGTGCCCGACATGTCAATTGGTGAAAGCAGAACATCAGGTTCCGAGTGGCTTATTGCAGAGTTTACCAATGCATGAGTGGAAATGGGATATGATCACGATGGACTTCGTGTGCGAGTTTCAAAAGACTAAGGGCTGCAAGGATTCAGTATGGGTGATAGAGGACCTCTTAACTAAGTCAGCACACTTCCTTCCATTCCAGATGTCAGATGGTGTGGATAACTGTGTTGAACTCTACATGAGGGAGATTGTGAGACTTCATGGTGTTCCTGTTAGCATCGTGTCAGAACGAGATCCACGTTTCGTCTCAAATTTCTGGTTGGCATTCCAGAAATCACTAGGAACCAAAGTGCACATGAGCACGGCATATCACCCGCAAACGGATGGGCAATTGGAGCAGACGATCCAATCCCTCGAGGATTTGTTGCGGGCTTGTGTATTGGATTGGGGTAAACTATGGGTGAAGCATTTACCAATAGCTGAGTTTGCGTACAACAACAGTTACCACTCAAGTATTGGAATGTAACTGTACGAAGCTTTGTATGGTTGTCCGTGGGGGAGGGCCAAAATCTCTCCCTAGGGTTGATAAAAGAAACGACAGACATGATTAAGTTTGTCAAGGAGAAAATGAAAGCGGCCAAGATCGACATAAGAGCTATCCAGACAAGCGGAGGAGGGAACTGGAATTCCAAGTGGGAGAGATAGTTTACTTAAAAAGAGTGATGTTTAAGGGAAAGGACAGAACATAAAAGATGGGGAAGCTGCAGCCGAGGTATATGGGACCGTTTAGGATCGTAGAAAGGGTTGGAGCAGTGGCATACCATTTGGAATTGTCCGACGAGCTCCATCCATTCCATGATGTGTTCCATGTATCTCAACTGAGGAAAGTGGTAAGGGATCCGACAATGACTGTCTCACAGCCACCTGAAGATTTGAGTTCTTGTATGTCGACCCATGGTAAACCAAGACAAGTGACAAGGCTTCCAGACGAGCAAATTAGGAGGAAGAGAGTTCCTATGGTAGAAGTGGTATGGGAGCGGGATGGGATACATGAGACGACAAAAGAGCGTGCAAGCATGATGAGGGCTGAGTATCCAGTGTTATTTGAAACCCAAGTGGATGAGCAGATGGTGGGTGCGGATTCGGGGACGAATTCCTCTTGAGTGGGGGAGAGTTGTAACGACCCGTTCCCGAAGTATTTTTATTTTTAAAGATTAAGATCGTGGAGAGGTTGCTTTGTAAGAGAGCAAAATATTTCTATGAGTTGGAACACTTGTATTCGTCAAGAATGGAATAAGAATTTGATCTTCTCTAAGCATGAATTATCCTTGCTAACTAAGTATTATTAACTAAGATTAAATGGCGATAACTAATCATAAAACGATCAGAGTATAAGCAAGGTATCGAAGGACCGTGAAGCCAATTAAGGAAAGTTCGGTCCTTCGAGAATGCGGGTTCCAAGTAAGGCAAGTTGACTAGTCATTATTGACGGGATTATACATATGGAAGGTCGGGTTGGCGGGAGTCATATAAGGAAATAATTGTAGATCAGTCAAGCCTTTAAAAGCAAGTTTTGACCAAGCCGTTTAAGGAAACTGCACTTAATTCTCGGCTTGGTGAGCAAGTCCAAGGGTATTATAAAAGGGACCTCCAGCTCTTGGTTATGGACACAGCTCAAAGCAAGTCCTAGAGAGAGGTCAGAGCAAAAACGCAGTTCTAGAGAGAGAGAGAGAGTTAGGAAATAGAGGAGCCAGCAAGGAGGACCGTAGGAACCTTCGCCGGAAAACGCAACTGAGTTCAGAGTCTTCAATCTTTTAAGATCAATTCAGGTGAGGATGTGATTCGTGACAGTCCAATAAAGATTTTTTTGCCTATTTGATTCCTTAGGATCCAATTGTTCTTGGATAGAATTTTTCTATGGTAAGTTCGATCATAATGTTCTTAGGAAAAATGTGTGATGGAAATTGTTTATGGAAAGTTTGTTCTTCATTCTTCGAGACAGTTCTCAAGGATCGAAGAACGTTCATATATTCATAGGATATTTGCATGATAGATTGTGTGAAAGGATGTTATGTTTTATTGAAATGTTTACGTGAAATACTTAGATTTGATCCGACAAGAATTGAAATGTTATATTGAAAATGTTATAGAAACAAAGTGAGAATTGAAGTAATTTAAGGAAAGTACGGAATTAGAAGAACATGATTAAGTTAAGGAAAGTATGATTTGGCTTCGGCCGTGTATGTTGGCTTCGGCCTTTATGGACCTTCGGGTCACAGGTTGTCTTCGGCCGCAGGTTTGGCTACGGCCGTAATGGACCGACGGGTCGCAGGTTTGGCTTCGGCCGCAGGTACAACTATGGCCTCAGGTACGGCTACGGCTGCAGGTACGGCTACGGCCGCAGGTACGGCTACGGCCACAGATACGGCTACAGCCGCAGGTACGGCTACAGCTGCAGGTTGGCTACGGCCATAGGTTGGCTTCGGCCAAAGTCTGATGGACCATCGGGTCAGAATTTTAGGAAATGTTAAAGTAAAGGAATGATAGAACCGGATGTTAGGTTGTTTGTTTGCATGCATGAAAATGGATAAGTAATAGGAAAAATGACTATGTAAGAAATGATGGAAAACTGAATGCTAAGTTTATAGAATGGGACTGCTAGGTTAGAATGAGGAATTTTATTGATTAATTATTGGACTGTAGTGGGCGGTATTGAGCGTCCTTACTGAGTACTTTTGTATGATCATGCCTCATTTTGTGATGCAGGTGACGAGTAGTTTTTTGGAACGGAGCGTGGGACGATGAAGACCATTGGGACGGGGTATTCAGTATTGGGATTGTTATGGGATTTTCATGAGAATTTGTACGAACCTTATTTCATATTATGATATATTGACTCAGATTTATTATTAAAACTACAATATTTACTTATGTTACTTAATGAAAGATTTTCAAATTATTTTTACTTAGAATTTATCTTACGACTTCGCAAAGATTTCCGGGTTGAGGTGTTTCAGTTCTCCCCTTTCTTCTTCATAAATTGATACTCTCTTTAGACTCTTAATCATATATTAATCTCATTAGATTTTCACATAAACACTCTCACTTAGTCTCTCTCTCAAATCACCTAGTTCAAGTTCTAATCTCCCCATTGGGGTTTCTCTCACTCACACAACCAGAACCTCTGTAAAACTTTTAGTTTTTGCACCGCCCTATAATGCTGGTATGAACATATCGTTATATATCAGATAGATTATGGCCATTTAAATCTTATTTGATTCTATAAACATGGAGAAACAGCAAAATTGCCACACACCACAAAACTCAATGCCAAAAATATATTTCTAAAACATGATCATTGTAAGGGGGGGGGGTGAAAAAAAACACGAATCCGAAAATCAGATTGGACAGTTTGATAAACGGTAAATTATTAGTGAACCCGAAATAATATCCAAATGAATATTTTTCTACTATATTTTGGGTTTTAGATTTTACCGAAACTGAACCCGAATCCAATTAGATATCCAGAAACAAAACTGAAAGTTTTCAAAAATCCCAAGACGCTTATACTAAACACAAACTCAGTTCTTAATAAGTACCCTAATAAGTATTAACATGAAAAATTAAATCCAATGTTTAACTTAATGTATATTTTTGATAATTAGCCAAATATTGAGAATATAATTACATTTAAATTTGATTCTAACTCAGTTTTCTTCACAAGTATCAATACTATTTTGTTTTTAAGTTTAAATGATGTTTGATATATTAGTAGAGTAGTAACGTGTTAGTTTTAACTTGTTCATGTTTCTCTCTTCTTAACACCCATTTCTTAATTATGGCATCGAGCTTTTGTTAATTTAATGCGTTTAAATTTTTCAAGTTTGCGAATTTAAATATGTATTTTAGAAAGAATTGGATAACTGAAGCCCAAATTAAAACCGAAACTGAATTTTAAACCGGATTCAACCAGGTTTTCAATGTGCTATTATATCTGAACCGAACCAAGTAAATGCGAACTAAAACCCAACCAAACTTTTATAATATTTGAATGGGACTAACTTTGTGCTCCCAACACGTACGAACCTAAATTGAACCCAAAACAAAACCGGTTAGATACCCGAATGCTCATGCCTAGATCTTAGTGTAGCAGCTAAAATTTGGAGAGCAAAAAAGCTTGGAATATCACATTAATTTCAGTATGAACGATTCATGAACATCAACTTTACGTTTGAGTTATAAAATTTATAGCTTTTATTTTTTTTATTACAATTAATCATCTTTTAACCTAGAGATATTTCAGATCTATGAAAGAGTTAAGACTTATTTTTATGGAAGAATAGTTCACATAAGAATCTTTTTCCAGGTATTCAAATGAGGGTCAAAGCATAATCACATATCTGCGTGACCCCGTGAAGGCTTGTCCGCCATTGTGGTTTGTGCTCTTGGAATGTCTGATCTTGACATTAGTGACGAAAGTCTTACTTTGTAGAAATTCTTACATGTGTGTAGAGAAAAATGGCCACTCTTTAGGTGTCCACACCATCTTCACCAATTGAGAACAATTCTTCGCAAAAACCACATTAAGGTACTGGAGGATTTCCATGCATTCCATTGCCCAAACAAGAGCTTCATACTCAGCATGTAAAGGTGATAGGATTCATCAGAGATTCATCGCTCCCATCATCACATCATCTGAGTCTATCTTTCTACAGAACTATACCTGCCTGGTAAAAACATATTTCTCTCTCCATGAGCCAATGAGATAACAAACTCTGGAACGCCCAATGTTTTGGAAATTAACATTGGAATGAAAACCCCCATGTTGTTCCTTCACCGTCAATTTCGCCTCAGCCAAAAGTGTCCCTTCAACCTCATACATACGCAAAATTTCCTGTGGGTTCCCATTCTTGTTGGTTTAAATCTTATCGTTTATGTTCTTTCAAATATACCACATAATCCAAAGGAAATAACTAAATTCCTCATCTTTCGGAAGTCTCAAAAAGATAGTCCATACTAGTGAAAACCGAAGAAGACGAAAATATTCCAGGTAGGGAAGGGATCCTAGAAAGAGCCCAAGTTTGTAGTGCTGTTGGACATTCGGAATGTATATAATTAGTGGATTCCTCGTCTGCCCCACAAATACTACACCGTGTATTGCAGTCAATCCCATGTGTCCTAAGGTTCTTGCGAGACTGGTAACATGCCTCACAAGATTTTCCAAACAAAATGTCTCAACTTCGGAGGACACTTTAGTTTCCATGTAAAGGCCAACAAGGGTTTGATATTTGGTCCATAAATGATAGTTATAGTATATCAATCTGGATATAAGTACTCCTTTCAAAAACATGACTTCATCGAAGATTTACCATACTCTGTAGACACCACCCATATGTGTCTGGCTTTGAATACCTACTAACCACCAAACCTGTGATAATTTTCACATCGTCTGGATTGATATATGCATTAAGAAAATCCACATTCCAAGAACGACCGACCGGATTGATAAGATGTTCCACCCGTAGAGAATGGTGTAAAATTGATTTTAATTTTTTTTGTATTGCTTACCTCGGGCGAGGAGCGGGGATCAAAAGGTCAATCCATAAAGAGATATATTGACCAGTTTCCACTCTTTTGATTAACCCTTTTTTTAAGCAGAGGCCTAGCTGAAAAGATGGAGAAGCAGATGAGTATTCCAAAAATATCTTCCTTTAAAAACCTTTGAGAACAAACAGTCCGGTTTATCTATTAAGCGCCTGTATTATTTAGCTAGCAATGCTGTGTTGAAGTCTTGGAGATTCTTAAAACTCAGGCCTCCCTCACTCCTAATGAGTGCATACTCTGTCCCATGAATACCAGTGTATAACTTTCTTATTTCCACTACTACTCCACCAAAAATAAGAAATAGTACTCGTATTTTTGTAGTCACCCCTTTGGAAAGTCTGAAACATGACATTACGTGTGTTGGCATCGCTGAAGCCACTGATTCAATCAATACCTCTCCTCCTTTTGTAAGAAAACTAATTGTCCAACTTTTCACTTTTATTATTTACTCTTTCATTTTAAAATCCGAAAATTTGGATTTTAGAGCCCCCCCCCCAAAGCTTTTCGGAATTCCCAAATAGTTGCCCATTCCTCCCAAATACGTGATATCGAGTAAGATATGTAGTTATGACTGTATCTCATCTGGAATCTTGTGCCCAAATTGTACTGATGACCTTGAAAATTAATTTGTTGTCCTGACACAATCTTATAATATTTAGTTTAAAATAAAAAGAAAGTCAGTCTACAGACCGTTGCGTTAATCTAGTGAGTAACGAGAACCAAAAGACAGAAAGTGAAACCTCTTGAAATACATGATAATTGCCGACGAGTCCTCTCCTTGCTAATGTCTGGCCAACGCTGATGGCTAAGTGCAGCAATGGCTCAAGCGTTATCGAAGAATTTGTTTGGGTAATCTAGCGTTTTCAGATGATCAACTGGAAAAAAATAATAAACGGTTAAAGCTTAAAACGAGAGAAAACCAGTCGACAAGAGCGATCGACAAATTCTATAATTCCAAACCACTCAGAAGTCCTCCCCGGGCAGATCTTCGAATGCAAACTTGTCCGACTTCACGTAGAACTAAAAACGCTGCAAGCGTTGGGTTTTATTCGGATGACTGGTCAGAATTTTATAATTTGGCCACATCTTTACCGAGAAAATACCCTTCGGCTCCATCTTCAAGAAATTTAGCTCTTCAAAGGCCCGGACACCACCAACTCTACGAAAATCTGGAACAAGCCATTCAAGATCTGACTGATTGCGACATCTCGACGAAAGGTTATTAGGTGGGGAATCGGGAACCATATCTTGGTATCCACCTGGAAGTAGTTCTCAAAGACGCACTTGTACCCTACTGGAGGCGACCACGGCCGCTCATTTTACGTCGGGATGTGGTACTTCACCCTGTAGCTCGCAAACTCTCAGAAGTTTCTGCACACTACCGAGAGTCGACTCAGTCCCCTGTACGTTCTCCCAATCCTGTCCTTCCACATCCAGGGAGTGCAATAAACTCGGGAGTTTATAGCCTGCAACTCCTCGAAAATCCGTTGGGCGAGTAACGGGTGGGGTGGAAATTGGGACCAGTCGCTCGTATGACAGGTGAGCTTTCACTCGAATCGTGCGATTCGCTTTCTCTCGCGCTGTTATTGTCACCTTCCCCCCGGAACAACCTCTCCGCATCAGCGACTAGAAGACGTTGCGCAAATCCATGCCCACTGTATCCATCAGCGCTTCATGATCAATCTGTCGAAAACACAAGAAGGGCAGTCGCTGTCGATATCATCCTCCGACGGACTAGATCCAGTGCTAATCGCCTTCCCCTTCTGCTCGCGGAGATAACCTTCCTTTCGAAGACATACTCATGATAGACGCAAGGCTAATGTAAATGCTACGAATCTACAGAGAGAAGTAGGAGACAAGATAAGAAGAGAGAGAAAGTACATGTGAATGCAGAAGAAGAATGGCAGAGTCACTAAGAGATCGGGGATTTATAAGAAGAGAGGGGGCTCGTTTCCCAAATCGCAGTGATTAGGTGTAATTGGTCCTAATTTGGGCCTCGATAAGAGACATAACTCATGATTCTCCTCGCGATGCTTTCGCTTCCCAATACAAATCAAAAGCTGGTATATGCTTAACCGTTTTAACTGATCAAGTCCGGGAAAGATTGAAACAATACAATGATTCCTGCAAGCGAGAAACGACCAAAAGAAAAGGCGAACGAGGGGATCGCAACGACCTCGGAGAAAATGGTTAAAAATTGATGAGCGACAAAAGACTTCAACGGTCTCCACAACGAGAAGCGACTAAATGAATCAGACGACTAACAAGAACCCGCTGAAGGATATGCACTATATCTTTACTCGCCAACTTAACTTGCCAGACCATCTGTCCTTCGAACCTGATCCACAAATTCACTAAGGATGGCTATGATAACCACAAGTAAACTAGGGGGGACTTATTGTAGGAGATGGAGTGCATCCTCCACAAGGCCCACCAAAAATCTGGCCTGGCCCATTTAATCTGGGAGATGGATTGACGGCTCAGCTTGGCGGCATGAGGATCGACTAAGAGATTCAGCTTCGAACTACTTTTACTTGGAGGATCGAGTAAAAGCGGCTCGGTTCGACTCGCCGACCCATTCACTTGGCCCAACGAAGCATAGCCCATTAGGCAACCAACTTAGGGAATGAGTAAGAGGACCTGTTATAAAAAAGGGAGGAGGAGGCGACAAGGTAGGGGATTGACACTAAAACACACATACATGGCGGCTAGAATTAGGGTTTTATACCTTTAAATTCATACGAATTGTATCTTTTTTTGGACAACTCTCTGAGTACCGGCCAACTTTCACCATTTACCTCCTCTCTTGTAACCGACTAATATTCTCCATCTAATAAACGCTTCTCGATATAACCCACCGACGAGTTTCGTCTCCATTTACTCATTTAGACCGATCTCGGTTCAAACAAAAATTTAAACCTATACCAGGAAAACATAGACCGAGGAAATTTCTTGATATGAGTCCACATAGGAATATATTTCTATTCTGGTTGAGAGTCCTCAGGAAACAGAGACCATTTAGACATAACTATCGGAACTTCATCTAGATTCCACCTCCCTCGGCGTAGAACCCTATTTCCTCATTGTTGAATTACAGATCCGAAACTTTGTTGTAGTATCATTGATTTCAAAAACTTCAACCATCTGAGTTGTCTCCCAACTTCCATATTTTTTCACTATTGTATGAACTTTTGTGATGTGAGGTGCCTTCTCCAAAAAACTTCCGATCAGAAAAATTCTCCAAAGTGGAGAAGCATGTTGAAAGAACTCCTCTGGAAGATTCACTATGCCTACACCATCCTCCAGTGAAAATTCTATGTCGTATGTTTTTTAAACCCTCTTGTCCACTCTGCATAGCCTTGACCCAAACTTTTTTTTGTGTAATCTTGGTATGTATTGGATGAGAAGCCCCACCTGAATCTGTCCAACACTTCCCCTCTACTATCGGACTTCCTATCAGACAATTGCTTCCATACCCCCATCTGTCATACAACAATCTCCTATGGACCTCTCAAATCTCCTATACCCTCGTAACTTTAATGAAATATGAATATCCAATTTTACCCTTCTCTATTTTTTTTTTAAATTAGTTTCGAAATTTTAAATTTTCAAATTTCAAAATTTCAATTTCAAATTATAATGATTTTTTACGTTATTATATTGAGTTCTACTTCATTATACTAAATATTATTTATTTAGTTATACTGAGTTTTGCTATTTATACTGGATATATTGTGTACTACTAGTGAGTTAGATATACAGAGTTTTACTAATTATACTGAGTTATACTAGTAATATTGTGTATTACTAGTGAGTTAGATATACCTAGTTATACTGAGTTATACTACGTACTACTAATATGTTAGGTATACAGTGTTATACATCGCTATACTAGTTATAATGAGTAATACTGAATTCAGATCTGAAGATGAAATGAAGAAAAGACGAATGATACTCTGAAAGGGAGAAAAAGAATAATAAGAACCCTAAATCATAAAAAAAAACAGATCTACAGAGAACAACAAGAACCCTAATCATACAAAACCTAGAATCTTACCATAAAAACCCTATATCAAAAGAAAAACACAGATCTAAAGCAAGAGAAGAATGAGATCTGAAGCTTATAGATTGAGTCGTCGCCGTTAAGGATATCTGAAGCGGATAGGTTGAGTCATCGCCATTTTCAGCAGATCTAAAGCATGAGAAGAAGAAGAATCTTCGTTTTCATCACCTTCAACAGTTATTTTCATCATCTACAGCGGATCTGTTCTAATATTTTGCAGAGAAAATTAGAAAATGGAGAGATGAAGAATGAGAAAAAATTGCAGAGAAAAGAGAAATAAGAAGGAAGAACGGCAGAGAAGAAGAAAATGAAAGAACAACTGCCGCCTATTACTTTTATTAAATTATGTTAGATAACACGAGGGTAAATTAGTAAATGTCTTCATTTATGAATCGAAAATAAATGAATTTATAAATAAAATAGACTGCATCCTTTAGATATTTAGTGGAAAGATATGGGGGCATGAGGGAACATGACTCACTTCCGACGATGGTGTCGTAATGGTAGCGTGGAGAAGATGCAAGTCAAAACCCCTAGTCTCCTTTAAATTGCCAAATCGCATCGCCCTCCAGAGTAAAACTCAGCCGTTATGTTCATCCTATATATATATTTATTAAATAATAAGAAACCAATGTTTGATTTATCGTTAATTTATTTTGATTCTTATGTTCGTCGTTAGGCCTAAATCGATCACCTGACTTAAGCCTGGCATAATACTGAACATGAATTACATATAACTTAATTTAGATATTGTCACAATATAATTAGTGTAAGCGATTAAGTAGTGTCAAATGTTTAATCACTCAAGCGATTAAGTAGCGATTAACATGTTTAATCACTCAAGTCAGGAGGGAAAAAGAATGAGCTGACCACACCAGGAATAAGTAGAACGGTTCCAAGGTTTGATAATTCAGAACTCATTGCGAGTTACTACAAAACCCTTATAGGGCGGTGTATGAATCCTCAACAACAGGATATGAAGATTCTCCTCTTCTTGCTCCCCTAGATATGGAATGTTGAGGGACGTGTGGTTGTGTTATGCCCAGGAGAGTTTACTTCAGGAGGAAAAAAAGAGTGGCAGGAAGAGAAACGAGGAAGAAGAACAGAGTAAAGATTGGAAAGTCAGTAGAGAAGCTGATTTATTATAATAATAAGAGAATATGGGAAGACTCTGAATCTGAGGAAGTCTTTGTTTCTTACTTCATAAATAATCTGTCGCTTTATTCATTAGGTTTTTTATGCTTATTCTGATTTTAAACTGGCAGAAGCGTCATGAGCTTTGCGAGGAGATTGTTATGAGATCGTTCTAAGGTGACTCTAGTTTGGTTGATTTTCCGAGCTAGATATCCTGGTTGTAATCAGAATTGCTATTATCATTGTTTTATCTTAATACAAATGTACTATTCTGTCCTTGGTGAGAGTTTGGGTTTACGCTCTTATCAAATTGGTGCGTCGTGACGTGGTTCAAATAAGCGATGGATGCTAAGGAAGAAATTAATCAGGATGAGGTAGAACTATGTGGTATGGTACAAGATCTGGGAGAAGAGCTTCATGTAATCAAAGGGGGTAGGGAACGTTTGACAAAGGAATATCAGGTCTCACAGAAGCGTTTTGCAGCGATTGAGACTCGTGTGGCTTCGATGGATACAAATATTAAACAGATCCTTGTTCGTCTTGATCAACTCGATTATGCAGACAAGGATCAAGGAAAGACCATATCTGGGGCATCTCCTTCCACTTACATACCCACACAGAATCAATATGGGGGTGATATACCTACAGGAACTCCTCAGGTGGCAGCGGCAGTAGCTAATCATGACAGTTTGTTACGGAAGATCGATCTTCCTCTCTTTTATGGGACTCGTCCCTTCTTGTGGATAAATCGCACTGAATGTTTTTTTCCGGTTGGGAAACTATATGGGCCAAGACCGCTTGCAACTGATTTCTATGAGTTTCGAAGGACCGGTCCTGAATTGGTTCAATAGAGATATGGATTCAGATCCTTTTCGTGATTGGCCTCAGTTTAAACGCAGATTGGTGGATTGTTTTAGCGTCAGCTTGGAAGAGGAACCTGGAAAACGTCTCTTTGGTATTAAGCAATCAGGCATCATCGTTGAGTACGTTAATGAGTTTGAAGAGTTGACTTCTATTTTTACCAACGTGGCTGAAGAGAATCTGGTAGACATATTTTACAATGGCTTAAAACCCGAAATGCATGAGGTTGTCAAGATGAAAGAACCGCATGGGATTAAGCAACAAAAACAGGCTGTTATCAAGATCGAGTCGAGTGCCTTTTGTAAGGTGGTGGCTACGGGTGGCACTGTCCCGAAGTTTCCAGCATATCAAAGAGCTCATGCCAATCACACTCCCATGCGTACATGTACAATGCCTTCTGCAGCTAATTGTCCCGTCCAGGAAACCGCAGCCGCTCCTCGGTTGCGTCAACGGTTTACTGATGAAGAACTAAATGCCAAACGTCGCACGGGTTTGTGTTTCAAATGTGATGCGAAGTGGTCTCGGGCTCATGAAAGTGTCTGTCCAAATAAAGAACTCCGGGTTTTAACAGTGTTGGATGAGTACGAGGTGGAGGTATTGGAAGATAGAGGACTGACAGAAGCTGAGATTTTTCACGAACAAGTTGAGATTGTTAATCAACTGATGGAGTTGTCGATGAATGCATTTTTAGGCATTGACTCTCCCACTACAACGAAAATGCGTGGCCTCATTGGGTCTGTGGAAGTAATCATTATGATTGATAGTGGTGCAACGCACAACTTCTTTACACCTAAGGTTGTGAAAGCTGCAAATCTACCAATGCTCCAACAAAATCACTTACAAATTCTACTAGGTACCGGTTTGGGGTATGTAAGAAAGTGGATTTTACTATTCAAGGCCACAAGTTTCATACTGATTTTATCACTTTGGAGTTAGGAGGTGCAGACGTTATCCTTGGAGTGCAGTGGCTTCACACAATAGGGAATTTCTTGGTGGATTCTGGTCTCCACGAACTTTCTTTCAATCATCAAAGGATACTGGTCACTCTGCACGGCGATTCAGAGCGTCACTCTCCGGGATCATCCTTCAAAGCAATGACAGTGTCTCATTCTCAAAACAGTGTCAGTATTGCTTTGGACCTATGCACACATACGGTGGTTCAGAAAGAGATATCAACAGAGCTGGTGACTCTGTTAGAGCAGTTCTCTGCCGTCTTTACAACTCCGGTGGGACTGCCACCAGTGCGAGGACATGAACATTCGATCAATCTTCATCCTAGTGTAACTGTGGTCTTTGTTAGACCTTATCGCTATCCACACGCTAGCAAGGAGATTATGGAAAAAATGGTGATCGATATGTTGGCAAATGGGACTATACGTCCGAGTACGAGTCCCTTTTCAAGCCCGGTTTTGTTAGTTCGCAAGAAAGACAACACCAGCAGGTTCTGTGTCGATTATAGGGCTTTGAACAAAGCCACAGTTCCCGCAAAATACCCGATCCCTATGATTGATCAATTGCTGGACGAGCTCAAAGGTGCTTGTGTGTTTTTGAAGTTGGATATCGCTTCTGGTTACCACCAAAGTCGTATGGTTGAGAGAGACATTCACAAGACTGTATTTCGGACAGACGAAGGACATACGAGTTTTTGGTTATGCCTTTCGGCTTGACTAACGCTCCGCTACTTTTCAAGAATTGATGAATACTCTTTTATCAGCCATTTTTGAGGAAATTTATCCTGGTATTTTTTTGTTGAAATTCTCGTATATAGCTCTTCTATGGTAGACCACATTATACACTTGGGTACAGTTCTGCAAATCTGCGACGAACAAAAATTATATGCCAACAAGAAGAAGTGCCTTTTTGGTCAGTCACAAATTGAATATCTTGGTCATGTCTTGTATGGTGATGGAGTGGCGACTGATGAGTCTAAGATTTCGTCTATGCGCAACTGGCCAACGCCTCTCTCAGTGAAAGAGCTTCACGGTTTCTTGGGTTTGACGGGGTATTACCGTCACTTCGTTAAAGGCTATGGATTCCTGGCTCGGCCATTGACATATCTCCTCCGAAAAGATCAATTTAACTGGTCCAGCAAAGCACAAGATGACTTTGAAGCTTTGAAAGCTGCGATGATGTCAACACCGGTTCTAGGACTTCCCAACTTCAATGAGTTATTTGTGGTGGAGACAGATGCGTCGGGGGATGGTCTCGGAGCGGTCTTGATGCAAAACCATGGCCCCTTGGCGTATTTCAGCTATGCCTTATCGCCACGGGAGCAGCTCAAACCAATTTATGAACGGGAATTAATGGCGATTGTGTTGGCCATTAACAAGTGGCGTCATTACGTGGTGGGTCGAAAATGTGTGGTGCACACTGATCAAAAGAGTCTGAAATTTTTACTTGACCAGAAGGAAGTTTCAATGGACTATCAAAAATGGTTGACTAAGTTGTTGGTGTACCATTTTGACATCGTTTACAAGCCCGGAATTGATAATAAACCTGCTGACAGCATGTCTCGTATTGCATATAGTTCAGTGTTGCTGGACAGATGTTCTATGTTGGCATTAACTGTGCCATCACTGATTCAAATGTCTGATCTATATGAAGAGATTGCGACTAATGTGGGGATTCACGAGCTTCGAGAACGAGTTATTTCTGGCGCATGCACTAACCCTTCTTATTCTGCCACAGCTGAGAAATTGTGGTACAAGGGCCGGCTAGTGATTCCAGCTACGTCGTCTTTATTCCTATGATTATGTCTGAATGCCATGATGGTCTTGCAGGAGGACATTCCGGGGTTTTATGCACTTTGAAGAGAGTGCAGCAGTGGTTTCATTGGTCTGATATAAAACGTCACATTCAGCGTTATGTCTCGGAGTGTTTGGTTTGTCAAACACATAAATATTCAACTCTCTCCCCAGTCGGGCTGTTACTAAAGCGCCTTAACCCAGACACTTGATCCAGTGAGGTTCTTACGGTTCGACCATGGTTAACCCCGGCCGACCAGTTCAATTTTAAGGTCTGATATTCTTAAGTCAAGTACCATTATTCTGTGATTCGAATTTTTAGAATCTATATGCGAGTTATTAGAGTCAAAGCTATGATAAACTGATTGCTTTATTTATAATACAAAGGATTCAATACAATTGTTAAGTTTACACCATAGGCTGTTACAATGTTCGATCCTAAATCAGTCTATCCAACCAACCATTCTCCCACGGCCTCGAGTCTTCACGGCTGAGCCAAATCCTTCCCACGATCACAATCATGTCCTGAAACCAACCAAAACGTAAGAATCTATCCGATAACTTAACATTTAGTTTCTAATGCTTGCAACAATAATTGGTTTCTTTCTAAGTTCATCCCGAAAATCCCTTTAATAATATTCGATTTATCAGGTTTATCAACCGGATCGTTCAAGTTCAGTTTGCGGATCATAACTGTCCGTCTTACCACTAAACCATCCGGATTGGCCTTAACCCGATCAAGTCATTTTTCTAGAACTTGTGATCTATCGGATCCAGCACTTAAGCATCAGATCACATGATGGGACCGGCTTACAGCCTTGGTATTTTTACTCGGACCTAAGGCCTAAGTTACTTGACCGTTCATACAGAAGAAAGAAGAAAACGATCAAGGAAGAGATGGATGTAACCGTTTAACCCAACCGCCCCAGAACCAGTCGGAATCACCCGAGGGCTAAGAGAGATGGTTTATCCAGTCCATCCACTCACCTTGGAAGTGCGTTATGGAGTTCCGGTCCCAGTACGCGGTTCCTTCTCCTTCGGACTCATTCTGGATCGATCTTCAAGACGATGCAGTCGAATTTCCTTCGTGGCTTGATTCCCATCAAGTCTTCTTCCCAATTCGCCTTAATTCTTTGCCTTCGGTTGCCTTTTAGGTTATGATATTTTTGTGAGTTTCCTTAGGAAATTATATGTCGAAAACTGATCCCTAGGCCCGAAATATAAAGAAGACTCGACCAAAAACCGTCCAGAAACTGCCATGGGCGAAAATGTGCCTTTTTAGAAACCGTCTGGGTGGTTATCCATACGCGCCCCTTCGTCCCAAAACTGCCGAACACGCTTCCCACACGTGCCTCAGCTCAGCTGTACCAGTTCGGATCCGCACCTGATCCGACCTTCGGTCTGATAACCGTCCCAACCCAGACAGCTGGCTCAACCGTCGAACACTCTAACGAGCTGAGTTGAGCTCCCCGGCAGTTGGTTCAGCTGACTGAGCGGGGTTTACTAACTGATCGAGATGACTTAGCTTTACTGAACTCAGCCTGAGCTCGGTCCAGCTTGCCCCAAGCTCTTTCCAGCTTCGTACAGTTCGCCCAAGCTCACCCAGGCTCACCCAAGCTCACCCAAAAAATCTTATAGGGCGGTGTATGAATCCTCAACAATAGGATATGAAGATTCTCCTCTTCTTGCTCCCCTAGATATGGAACGTTGAGGGACGTGTGGTTGTATTATGCTCAGGAGAGTTTACTTCAGGAAGAAGAAAAGAGTGGCAGGGAAGAGAAACGAGGAAGAAGAACAGAGTAAAGATGGGAAAGTCAGTAGAGAAGCTGATTAATTATAATAATAAGAGAATCTGGGAAGACTCTGGAGCCGAGGGAGTCTTTGTTTTTTACTTCATAAATAATCAGCCACTTTATTCATTAGGTTTTTTTATGCTTATTCTGATTGTAAACTGGCAGAAGCGTCATGAGCTTTGCGAGGCGATCGTTATGAGATCGTACTAAGGTGTCTCTAGTTTCGTTGATTTTCCGAGCTACATATCCTAGTTGTAATCAGAATTGCTATTGTCATAGTTTTGTCTTAATAAAAACGCACTATTGAGTCCTTGGTGAGAGTTTGGGTTTACGCTCTTATCAGGTTGGTGCAGAGATTCGGTTTACGCTCTTATCAGGTTGGTGCAGAGCTTGGGTTTAGTCATTTTCAGTTTGCTTTTGAGTTGGAGGAAGACATAATTGGGGTCCTGAAGATGGAACCGTTCCACTTTGATTATTGAATGGTGTCTCTCGTGAGGTGTAAGCTTGGTTTAGAACCAAATTATCCATCAATAATCTTTTTCTTGGTTTGTGTTTTGTACATGCCCCTTCACTTATGGGCTGCTCAGAATTTTCAGAGTGTAGGAGATGTTATTGGTCAGGTTCAGGCCAGGTTGATCTCATTGAGGGATGGGTACGGGTGGAGATTAATGGCTTCAAACCCCAGGTGTTCTCAATGGATGTGGATATCAAAGAAGGTGTGGAGATCATGGTGGCCCTCAGGTACATAAAAATCTTCGGGAATTGTTGAGAGTGTATCTGCCTCACTCATGATCAATCTCGTTGCCCAAGACTGGAAAAGGAACCAAGTGCAAGTGTTCCTATTGGGGGTTCAGATGCTAATGGACCACATGTTGCAAGCTATAGAGCAGTGGTTTCTAATGGTAATGACCAGTAACGTGAGCGTTGCGAGGGCCAACAAAGTCGCTCTCAAATGGCCAGGGGTAGTGACAAGGGAAAAGGCATTGTAAGAGAAAAAGAAAGGTATTATCACCAGTATAAGGAGAAGTAGTCAAGGGGTTATGCTGAGGGGAGATATAGCCTATTTATTACCAGTTTCAGGCCATGTAATAGGCTATATTTAGGTATATTATGTGTGTATAGGCTATGTTTTAAGGTCTTTACAAGTTCATGCACGTTTTGGAGATATATGGAGATACTTGGAGGTTTTGGAGCATTTAGAGTAGGACATTGACGACTACGAGAGTAGGTTTTGTGCCAGAATAGACTCCATTGAACTAGGTTGTTAGGTGCATGTGAGAGCTGGTCTGATTAGCTTGGTGAACATATCAAATCTCGTTCACACTTCCTTCTGATTTCACCGTCGATCGACATACGGCCTTAGCCTGCGATCGATGGTCTTTCCTTTTGCTCGCATACGAGAGTTAGAGTTAAAAGGGTCAGGATAGTTAATATTTGAGTTCTAGAATATTTACATATTTGTGCATCTTATCCCCTATAATTCATAAAGCTTGAAACCCTAGATCTAACATATTTACATTTACATCTAATTAGATTATTAGCATACTTCCATATTTACATTGCTAGCATATTTCCATATTGCATCTACACCTTCTGATAAGAAATATTTCCTTAAACCAATTACTTGTTACCAATATATATAATCAACTAGCTTAGTCTTTAGAAATAAGATATCTATTATGTGTCATTGTTTTCTGTGGATTCGATCCCTAAATACTACACTTGATCTATATTGGCAAGAGTATTGTTTTGTATGTTAGGATTAAGAGTTAATTTGATATTTAATTGTTTAGGATATTTATACCTTGCTAGAAAATTAAACACAACCAATGTCAAATTCGGTGACGTTGCCAGGAAACATTGATCGCCATTATATTTAATTTCTAGGATTTAGTCTAGGTTTGTTACTTTCAAGTTACTGATTTTTCTTTTTCCTTTGTTTTTCAGGTGCATGGAAAAGAGTACTAGGAGAAACAAAGGACAAGAATTATTGTTCTCAGACTCACAGCAACTCGAGCATACGATCCGCAAAGAAAGATGACAAGCATCGATCGACGGCACCTACTTAGTGTTGACCAACACTTCTTTACGGACAACATCGAACGACATCGGAACTCTAGCATCGATCGACATTGATCGCTTAGCATTGATCGACAGCATCTCATCTGAATCGATCGACGACAATAGACGAGTTCAGATGGTTGCGCATATGATAGTAGTTCAGAATGAGAATGGAGACTTGCATGACCTCAAAGGTCATCTGTGTAATGCAGCAGGTCAAAAGATAGACAATCAGGGGCTGTAATCCCTGATACAGAAGTAGAAGAAGCAGACGCTGCAATAGCTCAACCTGAAGCTAACGCCCAAGCTGCTCAGAGAACTTTGGCTGACTACAACCGTCCAGACTAGTTCTAAGCCAACAAATCCGCCATTCGTCCTCCAGCTTTTTAGAGAAACAATTTTGAGATCAAGCCCGCTTTCTTCAGACTTGTAGAGCATACACTTTACCATGGCTTGCGACATGAGCATCCTATGGATCATCTGGAGCAATTTGAGGATCTAGTGACTGCTATTAAAGGCAATGGAGTCCCTGAGGATTATCTTTTCTGTAAGCTCTTCAAGTACTCACTTGCTGGATAATCTTCATATTGGCTTAAGAAACTACCACCAGGATCTCTGACATCCTGGACTGACATCAAAAATGGTTTCTTGCGTAACTTCTTTGATGACGCTAGATCAGAAGATCTGAGGAGCAAGATTGCTACTTTTTCACAAGAACCTTAAGATTCTTTCAGAAACTCGTGGATCAGATTCAAATCATACCAGAGATACTGTCCACATTACGGGTTCAACGAAGTGCAGCTTCTCAGCACTTTTTTCAGAGGTATTGAATTACAATACCATATGGATTTGGAAACAGCTAGTGAGGGAAATTTTAGTACCAGAAGCCCTGAAGAAGCTACGAGATTGATTGAGAATCTGGCATCTAGCAGCAGCACCAAACACACTTACTTTGAGAGAAGAAAATCAGCTCCAGCGGTAAGCAAGGAGCAGTTTGAAGAAGTCAAGGCAAAACTAGATAGTGTTCAAAGATTTTTTCAGAAGTGGAAGAAATTGAGTCTGGAGAAGATGAGATTGAAGAAGAAGATGTAAACTACATTGATGGGAATGGTTTCCAGAGACAAGGGAATCCAAGCTTCAATAGGAACTCTCATGGTGCTGGTCAAAGGAGTAACTTCAATCAAACTTCACAGCGAAGACCCTTTAACAACAACACGACTTATGGATCTTCCTACTACCAGAAGGTCCGGAAAGCAAGATTGAAGAAATGGTTGATAGAGTCTTAGAGGGACAGCAGAAGATGATTTTGGATTTCAATGGAAAGATAGATGGTATGTACCTCAACCTCAACACCAAGTTCGAAACCTCAACACTCATGTGAGGAAAATGGAGAATCAAGTGATGCAAAAAAGTGAGACCATCAAGAGGCATGAGAACTTGATTAAAGAGAAAATCAAGGTTGGGCAAAAGCACCACGTAAATGCATTGACTGATGATGATTTCTTGCAGGAAGTCAAGAAAGAGAAGCCCCAAACCAGCGATTTCCGTGTGGGAAATTCCATATCACTCAGCACTTCTCATTCGCATCGATCGACACCAACCAAAGAGAATCGATTGATGGTGAAACCCACAGAATCAGTGGATTCGTTTGAATCGACTAACGTCGATCGACACCATTCTCGTGACATCGATCGACATTGTTACAGAAGAATCGATTGACAATACACCTCTGTAATCGATCGACATGAGAGAAACCTGGTTCAGCTACCAAACATTGATGCAAGTTTGATTGTACGTCCGACCGTGACAGCTTTAGAACAAAATACGGACACAACTGAAGCTATGGATACTGATAGAGAAGATGATGGAAACTCAAAAAGGAGGCAAAAGATCCCAAAACATCAACGTAGAGAAGCCAATGAAAAGGAGATAGATATCTTTGCTAAAAGAGTTTTTAAAATTCCTTTAGATATTCCTTTTGATGAAGCTTATTATACTCACAGATTGTGGATGTTTTTCAGGGAAACAAGGGAGACAGATGATGACATAGAGATAATGTTCAATTACCTCAAAAAGAAGATGAAGTAGAGAACCTGTCCGAAGAAGAAAAGTGATCCTTGAAAATTTGTGGTTCCATGCTTCATCAAAGGAAACAAATATCCCAACGCCCTTTGTGACACTGGATTTTCAGTGAGCATTATGCCAAAGTCTATGGCAGAGGAGTTGGAGATGAAAGTGGAACCCTCCAACGATTCTTTTACATTCGTTGACTGCTCAAGAGTGAACTCATGAGGGATGGTAAAAGATGTTCCAGTGCAGATCAACAATACCTTAGTTCCGATAGACTTCCATGTGATGGATATCCAGATCAACTGGAACTCTTCTCTGTTACTTGGAATGAGCTTTCATGACCACCGTAGGAGCTATCTATGACATGCAGACAAACATGTTGTGCCTTTCCTTGATTGATCATAATGTGTATTATGAAATTTATAAGAACAAAACTTCCCTCACGAAATTGTGCAATGATGCAGAGCTTATGGCCACATGTCTGTGCGATTACGAGTTCGTTTAGGAATCGGAAGAAGGAGCATCGATCGACACCCCACCCAACACATCGATCGACGGCCTTACAGTTCAACAATTGATCGACAACCTCCCTATCAAATCGATCGACACCCAAACATCCGGATGATTCAACACCTACAATGGAGACTTCAATTACAACACAAACTACCTCGAGTACGACGAAGACTACAAAGATGAAGAAACAATTGAGTACCGAGGGCTTTCCATGGAAGAGGCTAGAGTTTTTCATGTTTCCCATCAACCTGGGAATTTGACATCGATCGACGGCTACCATACACCATCGATAGATATTGGGAACGAAGCAGAAACCAAACGTGATTCAGCTGCAGAAGGCGAAAGAGAATATGGCTATCTACAACCAAATGAGTTTGGTATTATGAGAGATCCAGATGGTAATGCACGAGCTATGGATGACAGAATTCTACATGTCACAAAGGAAGATGTGGTAGACATACTTGCAATGGCTAATTGAGCTGGAAACCTTTTTGGTCACCAGTCTGATTATCGAGCATCGATCGACGGTCCACATACCCCATCGATCGACACCAATCCGTCTTACCATGGATATGGTAGAGTTTACAAAGACTACAATGCAAATTACAGAGAGGAAGAGCTGATTGAATCTCGCAGCCTGGCACTGGAAGAAGAATATGGCTGGGTAGTGAACGCGAGAGTGGGCAATCTAGCATCAATAATTGGCCTATCTTGGCCATCAAACGAAAACCAGAACATTTACTTGGAGCATAAGATACAGAAGCTGGTTATCTCAGACCAAATTAGTTTGGAATTTTCAGAGAAACAGAAGGATGTGCACGAGATCTTTATGGGAGATTACTAACTCTACCTAAGTAGGATGTAGCAGACGCCCTTATTTTGCCAGGACAATCAGGAGATTTACTTGGACAACAACCATCGATCGACGCACCGGTACCAGCATCGATCGACAGCAAGGAGCAGAAACATGAGCCAATCCAAACTCAACCGTCGATAGACAACAAGAATAACGCATCGATCGATACCCCTATTCCAGGAGTCGACGAGTTCTGTACATCTAACCCCTTTACTTCAGAAACTCCAGGACCGATCGGTTGGATAAATCCTCTACTGATAGACGGTCGCGTAGAGTAAGGAACAAGAGATTTTGATGCTGATGGCAGAAGAATTTTATTTTGGGAAAGAAGGATGAGTATGGCATCTACAGAGATGAGAATGGTAATGCACGAGCTGTAGACGAAAGAGTTGTGAATGTGCAAGAAGCAAATATCAAGGCAGTTCTTGAGAGAGCTACTATGCTTGAGTACATCTACATATGTTTACCTGAACATGAAGCAAAAATTACTATGTCTAGGCATAAACCAATGACATACATTAGAGCAGATATTGACGACATTGTGGATGAGATCTACACAGCTCAAGAGAGGTCATTAGACGATTTCTACAGGAGGCTTGATGATGTCTACTATCCTATAGACAAGTGATTAACCGGTTTGACTACACGCATGGATGAGATGAAGCAAGATTTGGATATTGTTCAAAGACATCATGCGAGTGTACCAGATAGAGTGACATCGATCGACGAAAACATCTTGCCATCGATCGATACTGATTTCGACAGACAGAAGTGCGCAGCAGAAACACAATCAGAAGAAATGTTTAATGAAATTGCTTTTTCTCAGAGCCTAATGACATAATATATTTCTCAGAAATTAGAGGATATATCAGACACTACAGCTGCCAGACTTAGAATGCTCCAGCGCAGTATTGAGAATCTACAAAGGAGAATGCATTCAGTGGAAGTTACTAAGGAGATCATAAAGAATGAGAAAGCCAGAGGAGATGAAGCAATGTGAATCTTCGTTGGTACATGGTTTCAGAAGAGAAAAGAAGATGTAGACACTTGTTTTCCAAGTGTTGATCCACCTCCATCCTAGTCAGAAAGTTCAAAACGTCGAGCTTAAGACTATAACCAAGCGCTGAGTGGGCGGAAACCCACTATTTAGTAAGTTTTTACTTAGTTTTTGCTTAGACTACTATTTATTTAGAGCTTTACTTCGTTTTTACAGACTATTTACACTACCATTGATCGACACCATGGAGGCACCATCGGTCGACGCTGTATCGTGGCCACCATTGATCAACCAAACCCGCATACCATCGATCAACACTCTCTTATAGAGAGAGAGAGAGAGGTATCGAGTTCTATACTTAAGCTATTTACTTATGATTTGATTTTTCCTAAGCAATCCGGGGCGGATTACACTGGAGACAGTGTAATTTAAGTCTGTGAGGAGGTTCGCTAATGCTGTTTTATTGTTTTTGAGTTTTATTTACTATCTATAAGTTTATTAAAGAGTTTTATCGAGTCAAGAAGAGGACTATGATCAAAATTTATTATTGACTAACCACACTTTAGCACCATTCTTAGAAGGTTGTTTGCAGAGATTACTAGAGATACCGAAGTGGATCTTCCTCTCACTATATCACACTTTCTTAGAAAGTTTGAAGGAACAAAAGCTGATTTCCAACATTAATCCTGCCATTATTTGCTTGCTTTGGGATTTGGTATACACTGGATCGGATTCTTTCTGCAAGTCTAGAAGTTAAAAGTCTATGAGCTTCTGATTCCCCTCTCTCTCTCCCCCCCTTCAGATTAAAAAGGGAGTCAGACAGGATTTGGTGGCTACAACCATTAAAGCTTGATTCATATGATCCTAGAAAGAGATAAATGTCAAAATGAAGCGAACAAGATCTGGTGGCAAAAACCATTAGGGCTTGATTCATGGAAGCCTATCCAAATATCTCAGTCAATTACAAAAATAAAATGATACCCTCAAATGAATGGAGACATTGACTGAGAAAAAGTGAGAAGAGAAAAGAGGAAAAGAATTAGAGAAGTCTACATGTGTGTTCAGATACTTGTAGAGGTAAGAGTCCATATATCCTTTGATTGATACTTCCAAGGCAAAGCCTGCACTTTTATTTTATGCAAAGAAATGAAAATCAATAGAGGGGCGAGTCAGACTAGTATTCGCTAAGTTGTTGGTAGAATGAATTGGTTGCTATACTAGGATATGATATATAAAGTTTCCATGTGATTGACCTGATGGGATGTGGCTGCAATTGAGTAATGTGACAGTTATACTTAGATATCATGTAAGTCTTCGCTTTTCAAAACCTCTTTCAGAGTCTTGTTTGCTTGAGGACAAGCAAAAGGTTAAGTCTGGGGGAGTTGATATAGCCTTTTTATTACCATTTTTAGGCCATGATATTTGCTCTATTTAGGGTATATTATGTGTGTCTGGACTATGTTTTAAGGTCTTTATAGGTCCAAACACGTTTTGGAGATATATGGAGATACTTGGAGGTTTTGGAGCATTTAGAGAAGAATAATTCGTAGCTGATCATTGTGAGAGTTGAAGTACAAGACTGTCGTCGATCAACGACACAATCTCGGCATCGACCGATGTTACATGACCAAGATCGATCGATGTTGCACATCTGCCATCAATCGATGACCAATCGCAGACAACCGATTTTAAGCCCAAATTCGAGACATGACACAAGATTACAACATTACCCCTGGACGAGTTTTGACCTACACTTTAGGGTTTTATACTTTATGTATGGCACCAAAAAGTATGTGCTGGAGTGTTGGGGGCTGGTAAGTGTGTGTGTGTGCAACAGCACTCCATCATAGTTTTAGGATTTATTTAGGGAGAAGATTCATAACTCCTTAAGGATATTTGTATTGGAACCCCAGTATTTTTTCTATTAGATTTAATGTTGAATGAAAGCAGTCATGGATTAGCCCAAAAGTAGGATTGCTAGTTAAGTTAATATCAATCAATTGAGTTGTGTTTAATGTTTGCATTTTAGCTAACTAGGATCTTGAAAGTATGACATAGACGACTACGAGAGTAGGTTTTGTGCAATAATAGACTACATTGAACTAGGTTGTTAGGCGCATGCGGGAACTGGTCTAATTAGCTTGGTGAACATATCAAATCTCATTCACACTTCCTTCTGATTTCACCGTCGATCGACATACGACCTTAGTTGTCGATCCAAGGTCTTTCATTTTGCTCGCATACGAGAGTTGGAGTTAAAAGTGTCAGCATAGTTAATATTTGAGTTCTATAATACTTACATATATGTGCATCTTATCCCCTATAATTCATAAAACTTGAAACCATAGATCTAACATATTTACATTTACATCTAATAGATTATTAGCATACTTTCATATTTACATTACAAGCATATTTCCATATTGCATCTACACCTTCTGATAAGAAATATTTCCTTCAACCAATTACTTGTTACCAATATATATAATCACCTAGTTAGTCTTTCGAAATAAGAAATTATTGTGTGCCATTGATATGTGTGGATTTGATCCCTAAGTAATATATCTAATCTCTCTTGACAAGAGTATTGTTTTGTGTGCTAGGATTAAGGATTAATTTGATAGTTAATTATTTAAGATATTTATACTCTCATATAACAATAAAGACATCCATGTCAAGGGGTCTTCATTGAATGGAATACAATTGGGTTATGGCGACAGGTCAAAAACCCAACGATGCTTATGCTTGATGCCTTTAAAGGTTTTCATGGGTCTCCTAGCGCTGTGCTATATCGGTACAAACTCTAAGGCTCGCAAGGCTCTCTTGTTTGAAGATGACCTCCTTTAGCACAGGATGTTGACTCGGCAAAAGGGGTTGCTTGCGGTGGGAGAACCTCAGACTCTGCAAGAGCAAGTTGCGATTGAAGCAGAGGCTGAGATTGAAGGATCTCTTATAACAAAGGATAATAAGAACAAATTTTCTTATTGTTTTAGAAACTACTCAAAACTAAAGCTCACAATGTTTCTCTTAGATCTCTTATGGAACACCTCTCCATGAGACCTATATTTATAGTCAAGGACAATTCTCTTTAACATGTGGGATATGGAAAACACAAACCTAATCTAATAGAAAACTTCCTTTTCCTATTCAAGATTTCTTTTTTGTGTTTATCTCTTAACATATTAAACATCTAATAATATGTTAAGTTTCCACAAGCTTGGAATTACCCAACAATCACCCCCTTAATTCCAACTTGAATTAGGGAGACCAATTTCTTGAACTCCGATTAAGCTCCTCATTTGCTTGAACTTAATCCTTGCTAATGGCTTGGTTAGGATGTCGGCTTTCTGCTCAACACCCGGCACATGCTCCACTTCGATTTTCCCATTCTCCACACACTCTCGAATGAAATGATATCTTGAAAGTATGTGCTTACGTCTTCCATGGAAAACCGGATTCTTCGTTAGAGCAATGGCTGATTTGTTGTCGATCCTAAGTCTGACTCTCTCGCCTTCTTCACTTAGTATCTCACTCAAAAACTCCTTGATCCATATAGCTTGCTTCGCTGCTTCCGTTGCTGCCATGAACTCTACTTCGCATGATGACAATGCAACCGTTTGCTGCTTCTGCGATGTCCAAGTAACCAGTGATGAACCGTAATAGAATGCATGTCCTGACGTGCTCCTCCCGTCATCGACATCAATATTGTGACTGCTGTCACTATAACCAACGTCCTTGACCCATCTCTCTTGAAGAAAAGACCGAAGTTTGTTGTTCCTTTCACATACCGTAATATGTGCTTGATGGCTTGTCCATGAGAGTCTCTCGGATTATGCATGTATCTACTCAGTACGCCTACTGCGTAACACAAGTCAGGTCTTGTGTGAAACAGATACCTCAAACATCCTATGATTCTTCTGAAATCTGTAGCATTTATCTCTTGTTCATCTTTAGCTTTTGAGATTTTCAAAGTCGACTCCATTGGTACATGAGTCGTTTTACACGCTTCCATCTTTGTGTCACACAGGATTCCTTGAGCATACCTTTCTTGTTTTATTCCGATTCCCTCTGCCCTTGAATCACTTCTATGCCAATGTAATACGTTAGCTTTCCTAGATCTGACATCTCGAACTTCTTTGACATCTCTTCCTTGAATTGCTTAATCACCTTAAGCGAAGTTCCCGACACAAATAGATCATCAACGTAAATGGCTATCAACAAGAAGTCTCCTTCTTCGTTCTTGTGGTACACTAATGGCTCCTTCGTGCATTTCTTAAATCTCATCTCCTTGAGAACTTGATCGAGTTTCACATTCCAAGCTCTTGGTGCTTGGCGTAACCCATACAATGCCTTGTGTAACACATAAACTCGATCCTCTTCTCCTTTCCTTTCAAAAACTTCGGGTTGTGTCACATACACTGTCTCCTTTAGATATCCATTCAAGAAAGCGGTCTTCACGTCCAGATGATGAATCTCCCATCCGTTTGTTGCTGCAAGGGCTATTAAGAGCCTATAGTTTCAAGACGTGCCACTGGTGCAAACACTTCATCGAAATCTATTCCTTGTCTTTGTACATAGCCTTTTGCCACAAGTCTCGCCTTATACTTGTTCACCGTACCATCCGCTTTTCTCTTGATCTTGTAGATCCACTTTAACCCTATAGGTTTCACTCCCGCCGGTCTATCCACAAGCTCACATGTCTTGTTTCTTGTGATAGAATCCAACTCAGCTACCATAGCTTCAACCCATTCTCTTACGTGTTCGGCCTCAATATAGTTCTCTGGCTCGCCATATACTGTGAGCAACAGCATTGCATTTTCTTTATCTGTAAGTAACACATATCATCGAGATACCTTGGTTTTGTTATGGTGCGGCCGTGTCTAGTCACCAACGGTTGACCACCACCGTCTTGGTTTGCATTGTGATCTGTATCTTCTTCTTCTTCTTCCTCATCTTGGTATATAGCTTCTTGTTCATGATCCTCACCTTGATCATTACCTTCTTCTATATCACCCTCATGTGGAAGCTTAAGCATACTAGGTTCACAATCAGCTTGGTTGGTTGTGGATGTCGAATCCCAAGCTTTCTTTTCGTCGAAAATCACATCTCTACTCACCATCACCTTTCCTGCGACTGAATCATAGAGTCTATATGCTTTGGAACCTGGCTCAGTTCCAAGATTGATCACACTCTTTGATCTCTCATCTAACTTCTTTAGATGTGTCACACTAATTTTCGCATGTGCTACACAACCGAATATCCTCAAGTGCTCGATATTTGGTTTCTTCGATGTGAGACACTCGTATGGCGTTTGATCCTTCAAGGCTTTTGTAGGCACTCTATTGATGAGGTAAGTTGAATGTCGTACAGCTTCTCCCCATAAGTAATTCGGCATCTTCATTTCCTTCAACATACTTCTTGTCATACCCATTAAGGTTCGGTTTCTTCTCTCTACAACACTATTTTGCTGAGGCGTGTACGGCGCGGTTAGGTGCCTTTTAATTCCATTCTCTTCACAGAATAGATTGAACTCAGCTGAGGTAAACTCTCCTCCTCTATCGGTGCGAAAGGTCTTAATGGTTGAAACAGTTTGCCTCTCTACACTTTCCTTAAACCTTTTGAACCGATCCAATGCCTCACTCTTCTCCTTCATAGGTATAGTCCACATATACCTCGAGAAGTTATCAATTAGGACAAATACATACTTGTTATTTGCAGGCGTTGGTGGTGTGATTGGTCCACACAAATCTCCATGCAATAACTCCAATGGCTTTGTCGCACGAAACATGGCTTTAGTCGGGAATGAATGTCTAATCTGCTTCCCTGCTAGAAATGCGTCACACACACTTTCTTCGTGTGTTACACATGGAATTCCTACAACCATCTCCTTCTTTACCATGTTGTTCATCACGCCATAGCTTATATGTTCTAGTCGAGCATGCCACCTCCATGTTGCATCTTCATCTCTGACATGTAAACACTGCGCATAGCTAATCTCCATGTGGGTCTTGTAGACACGGTTTGGAGATCTTGTAACACTTACAAGCAACCTTCCACACGGATCTGTGAGTGTTAAATAGACATCTTTCATGTTAACATCACATCAGTTTTCTGTTTCTTGTCCAAGACTCAATATGTTATGCTTCAGGTCGGGTATATAGTATATGTCTTTGAGTGCCTTCTTCTCTCCAGTCTTGCACACAAAGGTAACAACCCCTTTTTCTACGATATCAACACACGATCCATCACCAAACTTCACTTTCCCTTTGGTGTTGAGATTCAAACTCGAAAAGAACTCCTTGTTTCCCGTCATGTGATTGCTCGCTCCATTATCCAAATACCAAACACTTGCATTGCCTTTGTCGATATCAAGATTCTTTGGAATCACCTTGTCTTCATTCAAGAATACCACCTCGTGTACATAGAGGGCATCGGCCTCTTGTGTTTCATTTAAGTTGGTTTCTTGATTCCTCACTGACTTCTCGGGACATGAAGTTGCATAGTGACCCGTCTTGTCACATCTCCAACATATCATCTTCGAACGATCTTTCTTCAAGTTTTTGTCTTCGGTGTGTGACACATAACTTTGGTTGTGTAACCTACCTCGACCTCTGCCTCTTCCATTCTGTCCTCTACCTCTACCACAAAAATCTCCATAGTTCCTCTGAATATGGTGATTGTTATCCGAAAACATAAGCTTCTCTTGGTCTTCTTTTTGAGTTTCTTCCCCTACACGCTCCTCATACGCCTTTATCCTTCCAACTATGTCCTCAAAACCCGTAGAGTTGAGTACTAGGACTTGCTCAAGTGACGCTACGATCTCGATATACTTGTGTCCTGGAAGACCCTTCAAAAACTTCTTAACCATCTTGGATTCTTCTATGTTTTTACCCAACGAGGCTGCCTTGGATGATACCCCTGATATCTTTCCCACAAAGTCATCCACGATATCACTATCATCCATCTTTAATCTGTTGAAATCCGTCATCAATGTCTGAAGTCGCCTCCCTTACACGATCAGCTCCAACGTGTCGTGACTTGATGGCGTTCCAGCTGTTTTTCGATGCTGTTTGTTCTCCCACCTGGAGAATCAAAGTTTCGGGAATGGATTGAAACAAAGGAGCAATCGCAACATCGTTCTTATTTTGATCATCCGAACCAGGGTCTATCATGTCCCACACATCATGAACACGGAGTAACACCCTCATCCTCATCGACCAAACTGTGTAGTTTGTCGAGTTCAACATCGGACATTGGATAGATGCGGATCCAAGGTCCTTTTCGCGTGGAGCCCTATTCACGTCAGCCATCTTGTGTCGTGACCTTCTTGCTTCACAGCTACCAGGATCGAAGCTTCAACTTATGCTTTGATCGAAGCTTTAATTTATGCTCTGATACCAATTTAAGGATCTCTTAGAACAAAGGATAATAAGAACAACTTTTCTTATTGCTTTAGAAACTACTCAAAACTAAAGCTCACAATGTTTCTCTTAGATCTCTTATGGAACACCTCTCCATAAGACCTATATTTATAGTCAAGGACAATTCCCTTTAACATGTGGGATATGGAAAACACAAACCTAATCTAATAGAAAACTTCATTTTCCTATTCTAGATTTCCTTTTTGTGTTTATCTCTTAACATATTAAACATCTAATAATATGTAAAGTTTCCTCAAGCTTGGAATTACCCAACAGAGATGCCTGATTATCAGGCTCTACACTCTCAGGCATTGGATGAGGTGAACATGATGATACAAGGTTTTCTCCTATCAGATTCAGAGCTCCTGCTGGGGGTCGGGGAGGATCTAGAAGAGTGGGAGCAAGGCGAGATCAGATACTTTATGGAGGAGGAAATTTTGGTTGCTGGAGATCAAGAAGTGGGTGATGTTGAGCAAGATTAAGGTGAGCAAGGTGATGTGGAGTCTTCTTAGTTTGATGTTGATGTTGAGAAAGTTCCCAAGAAGAAAGGAGCGAAGCTGGGGGAACTGCAATGGGGGGAACATCCAAGAAGCGTTTCGTGCAGAACCTCATTTCTCCTAGGAAGAAGCTTCTGGCCAGGGCCGCAGGGAAACTGGGAGACAAAGGCACCAAGAAGGCCTCCATCAGGCCAAAGAACTCAGCCGAGTAAGATGTCTTGTTTGGAGTTCGTTTTGTTTTTGCATTATTTATTTGAATAATGTTGGATTCACTTACGAAATCTCATAGAATCTAGTCTAGTCCAAGTGGTTAGATTTTCCTGTTTTTGGTACCCTTGATGTTTTCGGGTATGGTATGTTTCTGATTATAGCTTGCTGGTTCGGGAGTGGTCAGAAAAAATTAATAAGATGTCTCTGTTTCGGTCTCAGTTTGGTGATGGCTTAGAATTTGGTTTTTGCTCATTATTGCATTCTCCTCAGGTCTTTATTCTCTCTATCCGACGCGAGGAGTAAGCTTCTATTTTGAGGTTGTAAGGTCTTCTTGCAAAGTTCATAATGGAAGTGATTTGGTCATCAAACATGCAACGCTGCATGGTGTTTTGAGGTTTCTGGTTTGAAGGATGTTCTTTTGTGATCTCTGGTTCTATATATTAGAGTGAAGCAAGACAAGGAGGTGTGAAGGCCAAACAAAGGAAGTGAAGGCCAAGCATCTCCAGCCTCAAGATACTGATCACACAGCCAAGACAATGAAAAGATGATCATGGTGTGTGTGCAATAAGAGAAGGAGGCTGTAGAGGCATGAAGTGTGTTGCAAGCAATCAAGACTTGCACAATAAATAAAGGAGCCAGCAAGCTGAGAAGAACAAGAAAGATAATGAGGTGCATAGTCCGGGTTATTGATTTGAAACAATGAAGAAGACATAAACAACTGAAGGAGATCAAGAGAGTGATCCGGAAGAATCAAAAATGAAGCATCCAGAGCAAGTTTGAATCTGTCCGTACAGACCAACGAGTGATCTTATAAAGAGATCTTATAAATCCTTATAAGGCAAGGCAGAGGTCTGGGGACGCTTAACTTAAGCTAATAAAGCTTGGGAAGACAAGTGGGGTTGAGTTAACCAGCTGTCACGGTTAGGTTTAAATTCAAATCCAGATCTACTGCCAAAAGAGCTGTTGGGCCAAAATACAGTCTTTTATCTAGTGTGTTGTTGTTTTCCTCTCTCTTTCCTCTCTGTCTTTAACTCTAGGGCAACTTGTTGTGTTTGGCTATAAAGCCTCCCTCTTGTCCACGAAATTAAGTAAGCAAGAGGAGTCCTCTTTACTTCATTATTCTCTTGTTACTCTCTCTCTCACGAAAATCACTCTGAATCTCTTATACTCTCAAGAACACTCTCAAAAACACTTTTATTCTGTTTATACTCTCCATCGGATTCTCCTCCATTCTTTTTTTGGTTTCTTATATTCTTCTTCATCTAAATCAACCATACTCTTGTCTTACAACTTCCTCACACATAAATCTACCTATTCTTACATGGTATCAGAGCTCCCAAGCTCCTGAAAATCACAAAGCTTCCGCAAATCAAGCACAAGCTCACCCTCCTTGCTGTTTCAAACCATTGAAGAAGTTTCTGTCTTGTTAGTTGTTCAATCTCTTCAAGAGGAAGAAGACTGCATACATGACGTGTCCAGAGGCTTCCCAAGGTCTATTATCATTCCTCCTGTTCAGCATGAAGAGATCTCTTGAAGAAGCAAGGTTTTGTAGCTGTTTGGCAACCAAAACTCCAAACCATGTCTGTACCAGCGATTTTCATGTTCTTTCCAAGATGGAGTCTCTCACTGTGTTCCAGAAAGTGGCTCCTGGTAAACAGGAAGAAAGGACGGGTCTTAAGAATGAGTGGTTCAAAGGGAATGCACACACAAGGAAATGGAGTGGGGTAGAGAACCCAAAATCCAAATCCGTTACGTTCAAGTGAACAGTGTGCCTTGGAGGTTCAAGGAACCAGCTCAGGTTCCTTGGTTGTAAGTTAACCTCCTAACCCTTAATAAGAGCTTGTGTAGTTATGTCTGGTTGTGTTGAGAGGTGTGTTTAGTATCTTAGGGACAGTTCAAAGTTGCTAGTGTTGTTGAACCTAGTTTATGTCCCATGATACCTAAACATTGTGTATGCATTGTTCTAGGAGTTTTCTAGCATGGTTATGTCTAGTTCCAGTCCTAGTTTAATTGTTTGTGTTTTGTCTGGTCTAGGCGAGTTGCTTAGCTCCTGTTTTGTGTCTTGTTGCATTGATAGAAGTCTAAGAGAGTTTCCTGGTCTTATAATGCATCCATGAATTTTAGGGTGATTAGATGAGTTATCTAGTCTCTGGATTTGTCATTTGAGCTTGTCATTGTTTAAAATGATCATAAAAATAGCCTAGATGCCTTATAATTGATGAGTTATCATGCTTGAGCATTTAGTGAATTGGTTTGCTTGGATTTGAACTGAATGAGTTGTTTAGATTTAGTCCATTGCATTTTGTTAATCATTATGGATCAGACTTGGTTTGTTATCAAGTTCTGATCCTAATGTGTGGTCTAATTCTTGCTGGAGGTTGAGTGATGTTTCAGGTACACAAGAGGTGCTAGCTGTCTATCACCAATCCGAGACAAAGAAGAAGGCTTTGCCCATGTGTTCAGAGCCTACACATGATGTATATTCCTGTTTGATTCAGAGCCTACACATGATGTATATTCCTGACCATGGAGAGATTGTTGGAGAAGAGGTCAGATGGTAATAAGTCTTGGTTCAGCCAAAACACGGCTGTCCTTTGAAGATACCTCAAGGAGGATTGATGTAGAGGCAGACCAGAAGTTGACTAACCATCCACCAGGCTGGATCTTCTCATACCTTGTGTGTAGAGAACCGGTTGATTTAAGCGCAGGCCATTTGGTTGTTGAGCTCCTGGTTCCAAGAGACACACAAGGAAGAGTTGTTTTTAGGCTGTGGAGAGGAGATCAAGGGAGGAGGAACTGGTTGACTTAAGCGCAGCTGTTGGGGTGATGCGCTCCTGGTCCTAGCTCAGTCTAGCTCACTTCCAAGCTTGGTCTTTCCCTATACTCTCTGGATCAAGCTTGAGGAGGGGTAATGAAGAAGCAATCCTGAAGATCCAGCCGGCACAAGCCATTGGCAAGCTGTGGAGTTCACACTTGCATCATAAACCAGACCAAAGAAGACTCAAGGAACTCACTCTCCCATGTGTTCTAAGTCTAAGAATGGTGAGGGGGAGTATTGACCAAGCAATGTAGTTGAGGCATGTAGTCGACTATATCACAGTGTAGTTGAGGAATGTAGTCGACTATATCACAGTGTAGTTGAGGCATGTAGTCGACTATCACCAGGACTATGTCTCAAGAAGACAATGCAAGTCTGGTTGATCTAGAGCAGCATCAGAAGCAAGCTTTGGGGGTTAGAACCAATGGCCTCAGATTCATGGACCCAAGACAAGAAGATATTGAGGAGAAGATACTGTAGGAAAGTGATGAATCAGCTCACCAGCAAGATGTTAGCTAAGGATCAGTAAGCTTCATGTTGAAGCATCAAGAAGAAAAAGGTGTTGCACAAGTTTAAATCATGGCGCTAACACCCTCAGCAATCTGTTCAGATCATGGTTCAAGCCATGAGACACTTTTGGGGGTCTTAAAGACAATTCCAAGCCGCAGTTCAGATTAGAGAAGCTTCAAGCTCAATTCAAATAAAGCTGAGGTCATAGCTATCCAATGCACCGTGAAGGCTATACTCTTTTTGTCCTCATCATGGTTTTATCCCAAGTGGTTTTACATGGTGAGGTTTTTAATGAGGTAGTCATTTGCGTGTTGCAAGCTTGGCCTTTGGAACCAGTGGTTTCCGCAGCCCAACCTTGAGGGAGGGTATTAGAGTGAAGCAAGACAAGGAGGTGTGAAGGCCAAACAAAGGAAGTGAAGGCCAAGCATCTCCAGCCTCAAGATACTGATCACACAGCCAAGACATTGAAAAGATGATCAAGGTGTGTGTGCAAGAAGAGAAGGACGCTGTAGAGGCATGAAGTGTGTTGCAAGCAATCAAGACTTGCACAATAAATAAAGGAGCCAGCAAGCTGAGAAGAACAAGAAAGATAATGAGGTGCATAGTCCGGGTTATTGATTTGAAACAATGAAGAAGACATAAACAACCGAAGGAGATCAAGAGAGTGATCCGGAAGAATTAAAAATGAAGCATCCAGAGCAAGTTTTAATTTGTCCGTACAGACCAACGAGTGATCTTATAAAGAGATCTTATAAATCCTTATAAGGCAAGGCAGAGGTCTGGGGACGCTTAACTTAACCTAATAAAGCTTGGGAAGACAAGTGGGGTTGAGTTAACCAGCTGTCACGGTTAGGTTTAAATTCAAATCCAGATCTACTGCCAAAAGAGCTGTTGGGTCAAAATACAGTCTTTTATCCAGTGTGTTGTTGTTTTCCTCTCTCTTTCCTCTCTGTCTTTAACTCTCTAGGGCAACTTGTTGTGTTTGGCTATAAAGCCTCCCTCTTGTCCACGAAATTAAGTAAGCAAGAGGAGTCCTCTTTACTTCATTATTCTCTGGTTACTCTCTCTCTCACGAAAATCACTCTGAATCTCTTATACTCTCAAGAACACTCTCAAAAACACTTTTATTCTGTTTATACTCTCCATCGGATTCTCCTCCATTCTTTTTTTGGTTTCTTATATTCTTCTTCATCTAAATCGACCATACTCTTGTCTTACAACTTCCTCACACATAAATCTACCTATTCTTACATGGTATCAGAGCTCCCAAGCTCCTGAAAATCACAAAGCTTCCGCAAATCAAGCACAAGCTCACCCTCCTTGCTGTTTCAAACCATTGAAGAAGTTTCTGTCTTGTTAGTTGTTCAATCTCTTCAAGAGGAAGAAGACTGCATACATGACGTGTCCAGAGGCTTCCCAAGGTCTATTATCATTCCTCCTGTTCAGCATGAAGAGATCTCTTGAAGAAGCAAGGTTTTGGAGCTGTTTGGCAACCAAAACTCCAAACCATGTCTGTACCAGCGATTTTCATGTTCTTTCCAAGATGGAGTCTCTCACTGTGTTCCAGAAAGTGGCTCCTGGTAAACAGGAAGAAAGGACGGGTCTTAAGAATGAGTGGTTCAAAGGGAATGCACACACAAGGAAATGGAGTGGGGTAGAGAACCCAAAATCCAAATCTGTCACGTTCAAGTGAACAGTGTGCCTTGGAGGTTCAAGGAACCAGCTCAGGTTCCTTGGTTGTAAGTTAACCTCCTAACCCTTAATAAGAGCTTGTGTAGTTATGTCTGGTTGTGTTGAGAGGTGTGTTTAGTATCTTAGGGACAGTTCAAAGTTGCTAGTGTTGTTGAACCTAGTTTATGTCCCATGATACTTAAACATTGTGTATGCATTGTTCTAGGAGTTTTCTAGCATGGTTATGTCTAGTTCCAGTCCTAGTTTAATTGTTTGTGTTTTGTCTGGTCTAGGCGAGTTGCTTAGCTCCTGTTTTGTGTCTTGTTGCATTGATAGAAGTCTAAGAGAGTTTCCTGGTCTTATAATGCATCCATGAATTTTAGGATGATTAGATGAGTTATCTAGTCTCTGGATTTGTCATTTGAGCTTGTCATTGTTTAAAATGATCATAAAAATAGCCTAGATGCCTTATAATTGATGAGTTATCATGCTTGAGCATTTAGTGAATTGGTTTGCTTGGATTTGAACTGAATGAGTTGTTTAGATTTAGTCCATTGCATCTTGTTAATCATTATGGATTAGACTTGGTTTGTTATCAAGTTTTGATCCTAATGTGTGGTCTAATTCTTGCTGGAGGTTGAGTGATGTTTCAGGTACACAAGAGGTGCTAGCTGTCTATCACCAATCCGAGACAAAGAAGAAGGCTTTGCCCATGTGTTCAGAGCCTACACATGATGTATATTCCTGTTTGATTCAGAGCCTACACATGATGTATATTCCTGACCATGGAGAGATTGTTGGAGAAGAGGTCAGATGGTAATAAGTCTTGGTTCAGCCAAAACACGGCTGTCCTTTGAAGATACCTCAAGGAGGATTGATGGAGAGGCAGACCAGAAGTTGACTAACCATCCACCAGGCTGGATCTTCTCATACCTTGTGTGTAGAGAACCGGTTGATTTAAGCGCATGCCATTTGGTTGTTGAGCTCCTGGTTCCAAGAGACACACAAGGAAGAGTTGTTTTTAGGCTGTGGAGAGGAGATCAAGGGAGGAGGAACTGGTTGACTTAAGCGCAGCTGTTGGGGTGATGCGCTCCTGGTCCTAGCTCAGTCTAGCTCACTTCTAAGCTTGGTCCTTCCCTATACTCTCTGGATCAAGCTTGAGGAGGGGTAATGAAGAAGTAATCCTGAAGATCCAGCCGGCACAAGCCATTTGCAAGCTGTGGAGTTCACACTTCCATCATAAACCAGACCAAAGAAGACTCAAGGAACTCACTCTCCCATGTGTTCTAAATCTAAGAATGGTGAGGGGGAGTATTGACCAAGCAATGTAGTTGAGGCATGTAGTCGACTATATCACAATGTAGTTGAGGAATGTAGTCGACTATATCACAGTGTAGTTGAGGCATGTGGTCGACTATCACCAGGACTATGTCTCAAGAAGACAATGAAAGTCTGGTTGATCTAGAGCAGCATCAGAAGCAAGCTTTGGGGGTTAGAACCAATGGCCTCAGATTCATGGACCCAAGACAAGAAGATATTGAGGAGAAGATACTGTAGGAAAGTGATGAATCAGCTCACCAGCAAGATGTTAGCTAAGGATCAGTAAGCTTCATGTTGAAGCATCAAGAAGAAAAAGGTGTTGCACAAGTTTAAATCATGGCGCTAACACCCTCAGCAATCTGTTCAGATCATGGTTCAAGCCATGAGACACTTTTGGGGGTCTTAAAGACAATTCCAAGCCGCAGTTCAGATTAGAGAAGCTTCAAGCTCAATTCAAATAAAGCTGAGGTCATAGCTATCCAATGCACCGTGAAGGCTATACTCTTTTTGTCCTCATCATGGTTTTATCCCAAGTGGTTTTACATGGTGAGGTTTTTAATGAGGTAGTCATTTGCGTGTTGCAAGCTTGGCCTTTGGAACCAGTGGTTTCTGCAGCCCAACCTTGAGGGAGGGTATTAGAGTGAAGCAAGACAAGGAGGTGTGAAGGCCAAACAAAGGAAGTGAAGGCCAAGCATCTCCAGCCTCAAGATACTGATCACACAGCCAAGACATTAAAAAGATGATCAAGGTGTGTGTGCAAGAAGAGAAGGACGCTGTAGAGGCATGAAGTGTGTTGCAAGCAATCAAGACTTGCACAATAAATAAAGGAGCCAGCAAGCTGAGAAGAACAAGAAAGATAATGAGGTGCATAGTCCGGGTTATTGATTTGAAACAATGAAGAAGACATAAACAACCGAAGGAGATCAAGAGAGTGAACCGGAAGAATTAAAAATGAAGCATCCAGAGCAAGTTTGAATTTGTCCGTACAGACCAACGAGTGATCTTATAAAGATATCTTATAAATCCTTATAAGGCAAGGCAGAGGTCTGGGGACGCTTAACTTAACCTAATAAAGCTTGGGAAGACAAGTGGGGTTGAGTTAACCAGCTGTCACGGTTAGGTTTAAATTCAAATCCAGATCTACTGCCAAAAGAGCTGTTGGGTCAAAATACAGTCTTTTATCCAGTGTGTTATTGTTTTCCTCTCTCTTTCCTCTCTGTCTTTAACTCTCTAGGGCAACTTGTTGTGTTTGGCTATAAAACCTCCCTCTTGTCCACGAAATTAAGTAAGGTGAAGGAGTCCTCTTTACTTCATTATTCTCTGGTTACTCTCTCTCTCTCACGAAAATCACTCTGAATCTCTTATACTCTCAAAAACACTTTTATTCTGTTTATACTCTCCATCGGATTCTCCTCCATTCTTTTTTTGGTTTCTTATATTCTTCTTCATCTAAATCGACCATACTCTTGTCTTACAACTTCCTCACACATAAATCTACCTATTCTTACACTATAGATATCTGAAATTCTTCTTATCTTATTCCGTTTTGGAGCTTTAGCATGTGCTTCAAATGTGAGAGCCAGTTTGGTATAGAACAACTAAGATTGTAGTTAAATTAGCTGTCATATGGTTCTCTACCTATACACGGGTTTTGGCCACGTGGATTAGGATACGATGTTTTGTTGTACGAGACATGCTCTGGATAATTTATGCTTTGTACGGGTTTTCTTCTTTTGTATCTATCAGGGCTGTGTACATGATTATTTTCTCTTGATGCGGTTTATGGCATCCATATGGAATAGGTCTTCTAAGTTGGGTAAGAAATCGGACAGGGAATAATTCCTCAAGGGCTCAAGCAGTTATATACGGGTTAGTGGTCGAACTTTCTCAAAGTGCTTGTGTTGTAACTCGACTTTTCCTGGTATTTGGTTGGCGTCAACATCTGACAAAAGTTTCATTACTGATGTTAGGAGAATTCCCAGTGACAACTTATTGTGTTTATCAATCAAAATTTTGAGTTAGAATTTCCAGGGACTTGGAAGTAAGTGGACTATTAGTTATCTACGAGAAATTTAATCTAAACATAAACCATTTTTTTTTAAACAAAAAAAAAGTTCGATTTTGTTCAAACTTTTCATTTTCAATTTGGTTATATTCATGTTTAGAATAGAAGTGGTGGTCTCACTCATGTTTTATGATTCCACTTAAAGGTGAATAATATATCCTTAAATAATCAAATAATTCATGTTCAAATGGAGTATAAAAGGAAATGAATATTTATATCCTTCGTCTACGGCGAGCCTAATCATAATCTATAGGAGAAAGTCTACGTAGAGATTAACAAGAATATGTATTTCTCGGAATGATCCATGGTTTATTATTACAGACTTAAAAGAGATTATGGAGAACCATGAGAAACAAGGTGGCATCCTTCACCACGCAGATACGTTTTTAGCATTTAATAATATGATAAAATATTGTGGTTTGCTGGAATTCCCTAGCTAGACAATACCTTCTCATGGAGCGATAGGAGGAAGGGACAAGTTGTTAAATTTCGATTAGATCGAGCACTCGGGAATAATGACTGTCATAATTTGTTCTCATGCTTATATGTAGAGTATTTGGGAATGATATGTTCGGATCACAGACCTATAGTAAATTGAGGATAATATATTTAAACCTTGTTGCTAATTTCGGTTTGATAAGAGATGGATAGGTGAAAATGGACACATGGAATCAATTTGCGAGGTTGGAACACGAGGTGGGAAAGGGGAGCTGTAGGAATCATAGACAAGATCCACTACTGCAGACATGAGATATCAGTTTGAAGAAAGACTAAACCTCCGTATGGGAAGGAAATAAATAAATACCTTGCAAAAGGCTCTTGAATTCAGAATGATTTTACTACATCCAACGATGAGATTTTAGAGGTTTCCCGGAAATGAAGGAAAGCTTATTGTTATGAGCAACAATATTGGGAGTAGAAAAGAAGAACTAAGATGGCACACATGTGGGGACTGAAACATAAAATTCTAACATGCTTTAACAAAGCATAGACGCACTTAGAATAGGAATACGGTTTGTATAATGAGGATGGGAACTGGATAAATTCTGAAGTGGCAGTTAAGTATTTTATTGATCTGTTTCATACCTCCTCTCCAGATGAGTTTGATTATTTTCTAGAAGAAGTCCCAACATTGGTAACGGAAGCTCAAAATGTTAGGTGGTTGGCCGGGGCAACAGTAGAAGAAGTGAGATTAGCCCTTTTTATGATTCATTCGGAAAAAGCCCCCGATCCTGATGGGATGACAGCTTTTATTTATCAACAATCTTGGTCACTAATCAAGGAAGATGTTGTGATGCGGCCATAAAACCAGTAGCTGAACCAGAGGCCAACCACTTGCACCAATCAACTAACCAAAGGACCATCCAGGACATGTGTGCAGTCAAAACACCATATCTCTTCAACCCGGGGGACGTTTTCCATGAAACTAATTTTAATGCATTCTACACTCAAGAAGGAGTCATCCACAATTGGAATCATTTTCAAAGCTATTCGGACCAGGAAGATATGAATTTTACAAACCGGAGGTTCTTCTGCCCGTTCATCTGCGAGTATCCGAGTTTAGAAGTTGTTTTAAGCCCAAGGAAGAAGGTATCCGATCCAAACCAACTCGTGGACTTCGAGATGGATCTCTTAGATTTCCAACAAGCCCAGAATTAGAAGAAATGGTCACGGGATTATGAACTTATGATCTAATCTCCAAAACCGGTCAAACCAATGCTACACTTGCCTCAATTGGGAGCTAGCCGGTTCAATCTTAGTCAAACCGAATCATGGCGACCAGGAGTGTTTAATTATCATCTAGGAAGTGTATCCAAGGGTCCAGGAGGAGTAGAAGTGTTCTTACCATGGACCAAGAAGCATAGGATCAGGAGGATCTATTTCTGGCCACACTTACCTTATTTGGAGTCTCAAAGATTCAAACTCCAACAGCTATATGCCTCTCATTATATGCACGATTTAATCACTCTACAATGCATCCAGAAGGTTCCGAAGAAGCTCTCTTACCCCCTTGAACCGTCCAGATTCAAAGATCCACAAGCCAAGACCAAATCCCAAAGATATCTCTCTAAAGACCTTATTTCGATCTTCATCAGCACCATTTAAGCCTTTTGCTTTATTTTGTTTCCTTTTGCTTCATATGACCGTTTGGTCTATGTCTAAGGTCGTGCACTATATAAGCAGACCCATTTGTATATTTTAGAGTCACCTTTCAATCAATAAAAATCAGTACCAAGAGTATTTCTTTCAAAGAGTTGTCTTTGAGTTGTTCTTTAGTTTCTAGGTGTGAGATACATTAGGAGACTATAAGAGTTCGTGGTTCACAGGTTCCTTTAGAGATTCAGAAGCCTTGAGACAACGATTAAGAGAGTCAATCATCACCCACGGATTGAGAGAGTCAATCGCCATCCATCCAGCATCATCGATCCATCCATCCATCCATATTGAACCTTCACTCCATCAATCATTCCATCCCTTATCTCTTTTACTTCCTTTGTTCTTATTTTGTTTATCATATCATTACCTTACTATTCTATCTTGTTTCAGGTTGTCTTGGACGGAATAGAGCAGTAGCAACTCCATCGACCAGCACCATCTCTATCGATTTCTCGATAATTACCATTTCATCGCCCATCACACCACCCTCGCTTCCCAGCCTGTAACACGTTGTTCCTATGGTTAATAACTTTCTTGAAATGTTTTCATAGCCAGGTTTCTCATAATCTGGGTTTGATTCACAAGAAGACTCAGGACTTTAGATCTCATACTTCTTTGAAGACTCAAGATGGAAAACAACAAGGTTGTGGTTCCGGTTACACTCAAAGAGGGAAACTACCTCATATGGTCTCAGTTGGTGAAGACTGTTGTGGGAAGTAAGGTTTTGTGGGGACATATCACGTCTGGTGAAGCTCCAAAGCTCATTACTCAGGATGAAGAAGATAAGGAAGATACCACAAACGAGAAGGACAAGTGGATAAAAGAAGATATGCTTGTGATGTCCATTCTCCAAAGTTCGTGGGATCCCTCAATTTTGGAGGCGTATAGTTACTGTGAGAAGGTAAAGGATCTTCGGCATACACTCAAAAAGGTGTATGGGAACATCTCAAACCTGAGTAGGTTGTTTGAGGTAAAGCGGGCAATCAACAATCTGGTTCATGAGAACATGGTTTACAAGACACTTGGGAAAGTTCAGAGCTTTATGGTCAGAGATGGAAATGTTAAGGCCAAACACTACTGATCAAGATGAGCTAAATGAGAGAAGAGAGCAAGACAAGGTCTTTCGCCTCTTACTTACCTTGAATCCCACTTACAATGACCTGATTAAACACATTTTGAGAGGCGAGAAACTACCTGATCTAGAGGATGTGTGCGCTCAAATCCAGAATGAGCAAGGGTCTCTTGGACTTTTTGGAGGTAAGGGAGAACTCTCTCTAGCCAACCAGGCTGAAGCTCCTCAAGCAAAAAGAACCATGCACAGCCGTTTTAAAGAAAGGAGGTTCAATGGAACATGTGATCATTGTAAGAGGCACGGACATAAGAAGAGTCAGTGCTGGATATTACACCCACACCTCAAGCCGGCCAAGTTCATGAAGGATAAAGACGCAAGAGCTCACCTTTCCTATGGGACAAATGAGGAACAAGGGACAAGTGCTGCAGGCACCACCAAGAGGATCAGTGAAGGAGATGGACGAGAAATGTTGGCCATGACAACTCAAACCACTCAGTCGGGTAACCAACCAAACCAAAGGTTCAATGAAAACGACTTGAATTAGAAGATCAGATATTGATGCTCTAATCAAAATCTTCAAGGACAATGGTAACTCGTTGGGTAACACTCTTGTGTATTCTTTTGATGCATCTATAATTGAGTCTAGTATTGTTAATCACACTAGAACCAAGTATGACTTACATCATTATCTAGGTCAGTCTGAAAATGCATATGAACCAGTTAGGAGTAATCATTCAAATAATGCTTGCAATATGTCTAAACCTTTGATAATTGAGTCTGGTGCATCCCATCACATGATTAGGGATACTAGGCTTATTAACGATATTGAACCATATTATGGTGATGTTATGATAGCTAATGGTGAGAAAGTTCCAATAAAAGGAATAGGAAATCTGAAATTGTTTAACAAAGAATCTAGGGCCTTCTATATGCATGCCTTCACTTCAAACTTGCTATCTGTGAAAAAGTGTATTTCTGATTTACAATGCAATGTGATATTTAATCCTAATGATGTGAAGTTTTAGGATATTGAGAGCAAGAGACTAATTGGGAAAGGAGTAACCAAGGGAGACTTATATGTTCTAGAAGATCTTACTCATGTTCCTGATTATGTTTACTCGTTTACTTCTGCTTCTATGTTGAATAATGATGCCTTATGGCATGCTAGACTATCTCATCCTCATGTTAGAGCTTTGAACTTGATGTTTCCAAGTGTTATGTTTAAAAATAATGAATGTGACGCTTGCATTTTAGGTAAGCCTTGTAAAACTGTGTTTCCAACTTCTAGTACTACCTATGATAAATGTTTTGATTTAGTTCATTCAAATGTTTGGACTGCACCTTGCATGTCTAGGGATAATTATAAGTACTTTTTGACATTCATTGATGAAAAATCGAAATACACCAGGATAACTTTGATGCCATCTAAGGATAGGGTTCTTGAAGCATTTTGGAGTTTTCAAGCTTATGTGACTAACCATTATAATGCTAATCTTAAAAGTTTTAGATCATATAATGGTGGGGAGTACATAATTCTAGCCTTTAAGAAACACCTTGCTCAATATGGAATCCTTCATCAAACAAGCTACCCTTACACTCCTCAACAAAATGGTGTGACCGAGAGGAAGAATCGGCGTCTTATGGAGGTTGCCTGGTCAATGATGTTCCACTCCAATGTTCCTAAACGGTTCTGGAGTGATGCAGTGGCTTCTGCTTGCTACCTGATCAACCGCATACCGACCAAGGTCTTACAAGATCAGTCTCCATTTGAGGTGTTGAACACATACAAACCTCCACTGGAGTATCCCTGGGTGTTCGGGTGCCTTTGTTTTGTGCTAATTCCTGGTGAACTACGAAACAAGCCTGAAGCCAAAAGTGTCAAGGCTATGTTTATTGGATACTCAGCCCTGGAAAATGGATATAAATGTTATGATCCGGTGATTAGATGGGTGTTAGTATCAAGGGAGGTGAAATTTGTGGAAACAAAAGGCTACTATGAAGAAAAGAAGTGGACAGATTTGGAGGAGCTATCACAAGAATCATATAGAGGAACTAATCTGAGAATGATCCTAGAAGGACTTGGTATTGGTGTTACTGAATGACCAAAGGATAAAATTCCAAGACGGACGGATGGTCAACAATCAACCCACCTCGACCATGAGAGGGGGAATGATGCACCTGGAACTAACCAAGACCAGGACCTACATGATCAAGGTGTGGGTGAAGAACAACAAGAAGAAGTTGAGGAAGAGGATGGAAATGATGTTAGGGGAAAATAAAAATATCCAAATGAACCGAGTGAGCCGAGTGAACCTGATCGACCAAGGCCGAGTAGACTTGATCGACCAAGGTCGAGCGAACCAGATCGACCAAGGCCGAGTAGACTTAATCTATCAAGGCCGGGTGAACCAAATGGATCAACAAAATAGATTCTTCCCACAGGAGGTACTCTTCTAAGGAAAGATGAAGTTGTTGAAGGTGTGGGTGATCAGAGACAAGAAGTGGAGCAAGCTGGTTTGAGAAGAAGTGCACGGTTGAGAAAGGAACCATCAAGCTCTTTTGGTATAACGACTTACTACAATGCACAAGCTGTGGAACATCCATCTAAAGTCGTATGTTCCCTGAAGAACATTTTTCATTCATGACCAGTCTGGATGAGAATAGCATTCCAAGATCATATGAAAAAGCTATGATGGACAAGGCATGGAGAGAGTCAGTAGGAGCTGAAGCGAATGCTATGATCAAGAATGACACTTGGTATGAGAGTGAACTACCAAAAGGGTAGAAGGCTGTGTCAAGTAGATGGATCTTCACTATCAAATATCTTGCAAATTGGGAGGTTGATAGGAAGAAAACAAGACTAGTGGCAAGAGGGTTCACCCAAACATATGGAGAAGACTACATTGATATGTTTGACCCCATGGCTAAACTTTATACAATCCGGATAGTCTTATCCTTGGCAGTGAACTTGAAATGAGGTCTTTGGCAGATGGATGTGAAGAATGCCTTCTTGCCAGGGGCACTTGAAGATGAAGTAATGTATCCTCCACCCGGTTTGGTGAACTTGGTCAAGAAGGAAAATTTGTTGAGAATGGTAATGCACGAGCTATAGACGGAAGAGTAGTGAATGTGCAAGAAGAAGACATCAAATCAGTTCTAGAGAGAGCTACTATGTTTCAGAAGAGCTACATATGTTTACCAGAACATGCACCAAAGATCGCTATGTCTATGAAGAAACAAAAGACATACAATACAGCAGAGATTGATGAGATTGTGCGTGAGATCTACAAAGCTCAAGAGATGTCACTGGATGATTTCTACAAGAGGCTTGATGATGCCTACTATCCTATAGACAAGTGCCTCCCCGGTTTGACTACACGCATGGATGATGTGAAGCAAGATTTGGATATTGTTCAAAGACAGCATGCGGTTGGAGCAGACAGACAGACATCGATCGACGGCAGCATCAGGTCATCGATCGATACTGAGATAGACAGTCAGAAAACCGCAGTAGAAAAACAATTAGAAGACATGTTCGATGAGATTGTTTTTTTCTCAGAGCCTGATGAATGAATATATTTCCCAGCAATTGGAGGATATATATCAGAGACTACAGCTGCCAGACTTAGAATGCTACAGTGAAGTAGTGAGAATCTAAAAGGGAGAATGCATTCAGTGGAGGTTTCTAGGGAAATTATAAAGAATGCGAAAGCCAGAGGAGATGAGGCAATGAGAAGCTTCGTTGGTATATGGTTTCAGAAGAGCAAAGAAGATGTAGACACTTGTTTTCTAAGTGTTGATCCACCTCCATACTAGTCAGAAAGTTCAAAACGTCGAGCTTAAAACTATAACCAAGAACTGAGTGGGAGGCAACTCATGTTTAGTAAGTTTTTAATTGGTCTTTCTTTATACTACTACTTATTTCGGTGTTTATTCTGAAGTTTTAACAGACAGTTCGAGTCCACCATCGATTGACACCATTAGTTCATCATCGGTCGACGGCTTGGATGGTTTACCATCGGTCGACACTCACCTATCACCATCAATCGATACTCCTCTCGGATTTTGGTATACTCGACTTTCTCTAACATTGTTTACTTATGATTTAATTTTTCCCTAACCAAACCATGATGGTATTACACTTGATACAATATAATTTAAGTCTGGGGGAGGTTCACTAATGCTATTTATTTGTTTTTGAGTTTTATTTCTATATTTATATATAAGTTTTTCAAAGTTTTTTTTGAGTCAAGAAGGGGACTATGATAAAGATTTAAAATTGACTAACCACAGTTTAGCAACATTCTTAGAAGGTTGTTTGCAGAGATTACTGGAGATAACAAAGTGGATCATCATGCCGTTATATCACACTTGTTTAGAAAGTTTGAAGGAACCGAAGCTAATTTCCAACACTAATCCTTACATTATCATCTTGCTTTGGGGCTTAATATACATCAGATCGGATTCCTGCTGCAAGTCTGGAAGGTAAAAATCTATGTGCTTCTGATTCCTCTCTCTCTTCCCTTCAGATTGAAAAAGGAGTCGAACAGGATTTGGTGGCTACAACCATTAAAGCTTAATTCATATGATTCTAGAAAGAGATAAAGGTCAACAAGAAGTGAACAGGATCTGGTGGCAAAAACCATTAGGGCTTGATTCATGGAAGCATGTCCAAGTATCTCAGTCAATTAAAAAAATAAATAGATACCCTCAAAAGAAGGGAAACATTGACTGATAGAAGTGAGAAGAGAGAGAGGAAAGGAATCAGAAGAGACTACATGTGTACTCATATACTTGCAGGGGTAAGAGTCCATGTGTCCTTTGATTGATACTTCCAAGGTAAAGCATACACATTTATTTATGCAAAAAAATGAAATCAGTAGAGGGGTGACTTAGATTAGTATTTGTTGAGTTGTTGGTAGAATGAATTTGGTTGCTATACTAGGATAGGTGACGTGATGGTGTTTTTATGTTCTAACAGGGTATAAATATACTAAAAAAATAACTGTCAAACTAACCCTTAATCCAAACACACAAAATAATACTCTAGCCAAGAGAGATCAGGTGTAGTACTTAGGGATCGAATCCACAGACAACAATGTCACACAATAGATTTCTTATTTCTAAAGACTAAGCTAGGTAACTATATATATTGGTAACAAGTAACCAGGTCAAGAAAATATTCCTTATTAGAAGGTATAGATGCAATATGGAAATATGCTAATAATATAAATATGTAAATATGCTAATAAATTAACTAGATGCAAATGTAAATATGTTAGATCTAGGGTTTTAAGCAAGTGGATTATAGAAGAAAGAAGTTAAGAGTATTTAATCATGGAACTCGGTATCTAATGTAGAAGACACCAGCTCTCGCATGTGAGTCTAATTTATTGACTAAGTCCAATGTCTCAGCTCTCGCTTCTTGACACGGAATGACCATCGATAAATGGCAAATATCCTGCGTCGATCGATGGTTTTTTTAGTCAAGCTTTATGACCTAATTCGATAAGTTCACTAAACTAACTAAATAAACTCTCGTTTGTTTCTAGCAACCTAGCTCAACAGAATAAATACCGGTAGTAGACCACGCTCTCGTTTGCGCCTAACTATCCTATTATCAGGGTTTTAGTTAGCTACTCTAGAACCCAAGCAATAAACACAATTCAATTAATAGATCTAATAATTACACTAACAATTCTATTGTTTGGCTAATTCATCAGTACCATTAATAAACCCTAAATCTAGTTGATAATTACTCAGACATAATTAATGTAAGAATAATAATCTGAATATAATGCATAAATAAAATATTGGGGTTTCAATACAAATCTCCCTAAGGAGTTATGAATATTCTCCCTAAATAAATCCTAAAACTATGGTGAGGTGGTGAACACACACACTTTGCCACAAAACCTAGGCACCTAGCCCCACTCTACCCACCTTGCACACCTTTCTGGTGCAATACATAAAGTATAAATATAAAACCCTAATGTCTAGGTCAAAACTCGTCCAAGGGTAATTTTGTAATCTTGTGTCATGTCTTTTACTTGGGCTTGAACATCGTCTGTCTGCGAATTGGACATCGATGGATGGAAGGTGTGCAACATCGATCAATCTTGGTCATGTAACATCGGTCGACGCCAAAGTCGTGTCGTCGATCGATGGTAATTTTGTACTTCGACTCTCTCAATGATCAACTATGGATTATTCTCCTCTAAGTGCTCTAAAAGCTATCTCCATATATCTCCAAAACGTACATGAACCTGTAAAGACCTCAAAATATAGCCTAGACACACATAACAGACCCTAAATAAAGCCAATAACATAGTCTAAAATTGGTAATAAATAGGCTATATCAACTCCCTCAGACTTAACCTCTTGCTTGTCCTCAAGCAAACAAGCCTGTGAAAGATGTTTTGAAATGCATAGACACACATATTTTCTAAGTATAACTGTCACCTTACTTTACTGCAACCACATGTTATCAAGTCAATCACAGAGAAACTTTATATACCTATCCTAGTATAGCAACCAAATCCATTTTACCAATAACTTAGCGAATACTAGTCTGACTCGCTCCTCTACTGATTTTATTTCTTTGCATAAAATAAAAGTGTAAACTTTACCTTGGGATTATCAATCAAGGGACACATACACTCTTACCTTTGCAAGTATCTGAACACATAGGTAGCCTTCTCTGATTCCTTTCCTCTCTCTCTTCTCAGTTCTTCTCAGTCAATGTCTCAATTGTTTTGAGGGTATTATTTTATTTTATTTTTGAATGACTGCGATATTTGGATAAGCTTTCATGAATCAAGCCCTAATGGTTTTTGCCACCAGATCATGTTCACTTCTTTTCGACCTTTATCTCTTTCTAGGATCATATGAATCAAGCTTTAATGGTTATAGCCACCAAATCCTGTTTGACTCCTTTTTTAATATGAAGGGGAGAGAGAGGGGAATCAGAAGCACACAGACTTTACCTTCCAGACTTGCAGAAGGAATCCGATCCAATGTATACCAAATCCCAAAGCAAGCAAATAATTTCAGGATTAGTGTTGGAAATCAGCTTCGGTTCTTTCAAACTCTTTAAGCAAGTAGGATATAGTGGCAGGATGATCCACTTTGGTATCTCTAGTAATCTCTGAAAACAACCTTCTAAGAATGGTGCCTATAGCATGGTTAGTCAATAATAAATCTTGATCATAGTCCTCTTCTAGACTCAATAAAACTTTTTGAAAAACTCATATATATATATATCAATTAAATAACATTAGCGAACCTCCCCCAGACTTAAATTACACTGTCTCTAGTGTAATATGCCCTGGATTGGTTAGAAAAATTAAATCATAAGTAAATAGCTTAAGTATAAAACTCGATACCTCTCTCTGTAAGTATAAAACTCGATACCTTTGATGGTCTGTTAATGATGTCGATCGATGCTAAACCTGTAATTTCCTACTGATGCTCGCTGATGGTGATCGTCGATCGACACAGTTAAGTGGCTATCGATCAATGCGATGGTTACTCTGTCGATCGACAGTGATCAAGTGTCGGTCGATGCTCCATGCAGATTATCTTCCTCGGTCTTTTTTCTGAAATAATAAAATTTGAAATTAGACTAATATAATCAAAAACTAATTAAAACTTACTAAACAGTGGGTTGCCTCCCATTTAGCGCTTGGTTATAGTCTTAAGCTCAACGTTTTGAACGTTTTGACTAGAAAGGAGGTTGATCAACACTTGGAAAACAAGTGTCTACATCTTCTTTGCTCTTCTGAAACCATGTACTAATGAAGTTTCTGATTGCCTCATCTCCTCTGGTTTTCTCGTTCATTATGATCTCCTTAGTAACCTCCAGTGAATGCATTCTTCTTTGTTGATTCTCAATACTGCGCTGGAGCATTCTAAGTCTGGCAGCTTTAATGTCTGATATCTCCTCCAATTGCTGAGAAAAATATCTTCTTTCATCAGGCTCTGAGAAAAAGCAATTTCATCGAACCTATCTTCTAAGTGGTGTTCTGCTGCGGACTTCTGTCTGTCGAACTCAGTATCGATCGATGGTAAGTTATTTCCGTCGATCGTTGTCAGTCTATCTGGTCTACTCGCATCGTGTCTCTGAAAAGTATCCATCTCTTGCTTCTTGTCATCCATGCGTGTAGTCAAATTGGTGAGGCATCTATCAATAGGATAGTAGACATCATCAAGCCTCATGTAGAAATCATCCAGTGCATCTCTTGAGATTTGTAGATCTCATGCACAATATCATCAATCTCTGCTATGTTGTATGTTTTGTGCTTATGCTCCTTGCTGTCGATTGATTCTGGTACCTGTGCGTCGATCGATGGTTGTTGCTGTTGTCCAAAGAAATTTCCTGATCGTTCAGTCATTAGAAGGGCGTCTGCTACATCTTTCTTAGTTACAGTTAGAATTCTACCATAAAGAGCTCGTGCATGTCCTTCTACATCTCTGAAAATTCCAAACTCATCGGGTCTGAGATAACCAGCTTTTGTTTCTTTTGTTCCAAGTGAATCTTCTGGTTTTCGTTTGATGTCGTTTGATGTCGTTTGATGGCCAAGATAGGCCGGTTATTGATGCTGGATTGCCTACTCTCGCATCCATTACCCATCCAGCTTCTTCCTCTGTGTAATCTGAATCATATTCTTCGTAACCTTCACCGTATCCTTGGCATGCCCAATTCATGTCGATCGATGGTCTATGGTTACCGTCGATCGATACTCGGTAATCAGATCGGTGCCCAAAAAGGTTTCAAGCTCCATTGGCCATTGAAAGTATATCCACGGCATCTTCCTTCTTGACGTTTAGAATTCTGCCATCCATAGCTCTCGCGTGACCATATTGATCTCTCATAATACCGAACTCATCTGGTTGTATATAGCCAGCTTCTCTGTCGCGTTCTTCTGGTGAATCAGTTTCGGTTTCTGCTTCGTGCTCAGTATCAATCGATGGCGTATAGTTTCCGTCAATCGATGTCACTTTCCCCGGTTCATGGGAAACATGAAAAACTCCAGCCTCTTCCATAGCAAGACCTCGGTACTCGATCATCTCTTCTTCTCTGTAGTTGTCATCGTATTCGAGGTGGGCTGGGTTGTAATTGTAATCAGTATGGTGGTTATCGATTGGTTTTGGGTTATGGGTGTCGATCTATATTGAAGGGTGGGTTTCGATCGATTGTTGACTTGCAGGACTGTCGATCGATGATAGGGGTTGGGTGTCGATCGATGCTCCATCTACCGATTCCTCATTGCACTCGTAATCGCTTAAGCATGTGTCCACAAGCTCTGCATCATTACACAATTCGATCAAGGTAGCCTTGTTCTTATTTTTGACAGGTTCATAAAAGATATTTTATCAATTAGAGATAGATATAACCTATTTAATTGTATGTCGCATATGGCTCCCACAGTAGCCATGAATGCTCTCCCAAGTAGTAGCGAAGAGTTCCAATCTATCATGATGTCCATCACATGAAAGTCTACTGGGACTAAGGTGTTGTTGATCTGTACTGGAACATCTTTTACCATCCCTCATGAGTTCACTCTTGAGCAGTCTACAAATGTGAACGAATCGTTGGAGGGTTCCACTCTTAGGTTCAGCTCCTCTGCCATAGACTTTAATATAATGCTCACTGAAGATCCAGTGTCACAGAGGGCGTTAGGATATTTGTTTCTTTTGATGAAGCATGGAACCACAAACTTCCCAGGATCACTTTTATTTTTCAAACAGGTTCTCTGCTTCATCTTCTCTCTGAGGTGATTGAACATGATTTCTATGTCATAATCTGTTTCCCTTGTTTGCCTGAAAAGCATCCACAATCTGCGAGTATAATAAGCTTCATCAAAACATATATCTAAAGGGATTTTAAAAACTCTTCTAGCAAAGCCATCCATCTCCTTTTCATTGGCTTCTATGCGTTGATGCTTTGGATCTTTTGCCTCCTCTTTGAGTGTCCCGCATCTTCTCTGTCAAGATCCATGGATTCAAATGCGTTTGTATTCTGGTCTGAAATTGTTGTTGTTGTTGTTGGACGCACAATCAGACTTCCGTCAAGGTTGGGTAATCGAACTGGGTTTCTACACTGTCGATCGATGCCGGACATGTAATGTCGACCAATGCCTTTGTCTCTATGTCAATCGATTTCATGAGTCAGGTATCAATCGATGTTAGTCGATTCACACGAGGCTACCGATTCTGTAGGCCTCACCGTCGATCGATTCTCATTGTCTTGCTCGATCGATGCAGACGGGAATTGTCGAGTGACATGGAATTTTCCACACGAGAGTTGCTGTCTTGGGGTCTCTCTTACGGAATCATCATCAATCAATGCATTGACGTGGTATTTCTGCCCAGTCTCCATCTTCTCCTTAATCAGGCCCTCATGTCTCCTAATGGTCTCACTTGTTTGCATCACTTGATTCTCCAACTTCTTCACATGGGTGCTGAGGTTTTCGAACTTGGTGTTGAGGTTGAGGTACAGACCATCTATCTTTCCGTTGAAATCCACAGTTATCTTCTGCTGTCCCTCTAAGACTCTATCAACCATTTCTTCAATCTTGCTTCCCTGAGTTTCTGGAGGAGGATTTTGGTAGTAGGAAGATCCATATGTCTTGTCGTTGTTGAAGGGCCTTCGCTGTGAACTTTGGTTAAAGTTACTCGTTTGACCAGCACCAGAGGAGTTCCTGCTGAAACCTGGATTTCCTTGCCTCTAGAAACCATTCCCATCGATGTAGTTCACATCCTCTTCTTCAATCTCATCTTCTCCAGACTCTATTGCTTCTACCTCTGCAAAAGTAACATTTTTCTGAGAAATTCGTGAACACTATCCAGCTTTGTTTTTACCTCTTCAATCTGCTCCTTGCTTACTGCTGAAACTGATTTTTAATGTCAGTCTACGATGTCAGAGATCCTGGTGGTAGCTGCTTAAGCCAATATGAAGTTTCTTCAGCAAGTGAGTACTTGAAGAGCTTACAGAAAAGATAGTCCTAACGGACTCCATTGGCTTTAATAGCAGTCACTAGATCCTCAAATCGCTCCAGATGATCCATAGGGTGCTCGTGTCGCAACCCATGGTAAGGCGTCTGCGCTACAAGCCCGAAGTAAGCGGGATTGATCTCAAAATCGTTTCTCTGAAAAGCTGGAGGGCGAATGGCGGATCTGTTGGCGTAGAACTGGTATGGACGGTTGTAGTCAGCCAGCATTCTCTGGGCATCTTGGGCATTAGCTCTAGGTTGATCTATTGCAGTGTCTGCTTCTGCTTCTGTATCAGGGATTATAGTCCCTTGATCGTCCATCCTTTGACCTGCTGCATTTGCAGATAACCGTTGAGGTCATGCAAGTCTCCATTCTCATTCTGAACCACTATTATAGGCGCAACCATCTGAACTCGTCTGCTGTCATCGATCGATGCGGATGAGGTGTTGTCGACCGATGCTAGTTGATCAATGTCGATTGATGGTTGAGTTCTGATGTCGGTCGATGGTAGAGTTCTTATGTCGGACGATGCTATCCGTAATGAGGTATCGGTCGACGCTGAATGTATGTCGTCGATCGATGCGTGTCGTCTTTCTTTGTGGATCGTACGTTCGAGTTGCTGTGGATCTGAGAACATTAAGTCTTATCCTTTGTTTCTCCTGGTACTCTTTTGCATGCACCTGAAAACAAAGAAAAATAAAAATCAGTAACCTTAAAGTAACAAACCTAGACCAAATACTAGAAAATAAATCTAATGGTGATCAATGTTCCCCGACAACGGCACCAAATTTGGCGTGATGGTGTTTTTATGTTCTAACCGGGTATAAATATCCTAAAAAAATAATTTTCAAATTAACCCTTAATCCTTACATACAAAATAATACTCTTGCCAAGAGAGATCAGGTGTAGTACTTAGGGATCGAATCCACCGAGAACAATGACACACAATAGATTTCTTATTCTTAAAGACTAAGCTATGTAACTATATATATTGGTAACAAGTAATCTGGTCAAGGAAATATTCCTTATTACAAGGTATAGATGCAATATGGAAATATGCTAATAAATTAACTAGATGCAAATGTAAATATAATAGATCTATGGTTTTAGGCAAGTTGATTATTGAAGATAGAATCTAAGGGTATTTCATCATAGAACTCGATATCTAATGTAGAAGACACCAGCTCTCGCATGTGAGTCTAATCTATTGACTAAGTTCAATGTCTCAGCTCTCGCTTGTTGACACGGAATGACCATCGATCGATGGCAATGATCCTGCGTCGATCGATGGTTTCTTGAGTCAAGCTTTATGACCTAATTCGATAAGTTCACTAGATTAACTAAATCAACTCTCATTTGTTTCTAGCAACCTAGCTCAACAGAATAAATTCCGGTAGTAGACCATGCTCTCGCTTGCGCCTAACTATCCTATTATCAGGGTTCTAGTTAGCTACTCTAGAACACAACTAATAAACACAATTCTAATAATAGATCTAAATAATGACCCTGACAATTTTATTTTTCCATCAGTACCATTAATAAACCCTAAATCTAATTGATAACTACTCAGACATAATTAAAGTAAGAATAATAATGTGAATATAGTGCATAGATAAAATACTAGGGTTTCAATACAAATCTCCCTAACGAGTTATGAATCTTCTCCCTAAATAAATCCTAAAACTATGGTGAGGTGGTGCACACACACACTTTGCCACAAAAACTAGGCACCTAGCCCACTCTGCACACTCTACCCACCTTGCACACCTTTCTGGTGTAATACATAAAGTATAAATATAAAGCTCTAAAGTCTAGGGCAAAACTCATCCAAGGGTAATCTTGTAATCATGTGCCATTTCCACCAACAAAGTTCACATCCTCTTCTTCACCTTTATCATTGTGAGTTCCTATAGCTTCTACACCTTCTGCGAAGCTAACTTGCTTCCTTAGAAACCTCTGAACACTGTCCAACTTGGATTTTACTTCTTCCATATGATCCTTAGTAAGTCAAGGGACTGATTTCCTCCTCTCATGATCATAGTTCTTGGTGTTGTTGCTAGCTGCCAAATGCTCTATCAATCTGGTAGCCTCTTCTAGACTCCTAGTGCAGAAATTTCCTTCACTAGATCTGTCTAAAGTCATCTGGGGTATGACAGCTCAATAACTCTGAAGAAAGTTTTGAGAAGTTGCAGCTCACTGAATCCATGGTGTTGACAATCTCTGGTAGGATTTGAATTTGATCCAGGTTTGTCTAAAAAACTCTGCAGGCTCCTGTGTGAATGTAGCAATTCCGCTCCTCAAATCCTTAGATCTGGCATCATCAAAGAGATTACGCAGGAAAGCGTAATGTTTGTCCAGGATGTAAGCGATCCTGGTGGTAGCTACTTAAGCCAGTATGAAGCATCTCCCGCAAGTGAATATTGAAGAGCTTGCATAGAAGGTAGTCCTTAGGGAATTCATTAGCCTTAATGGCAGACAAAATATCCTCGAATCGCTCCAAATGATCTATAGGGTGGTCATGAGAATGATTGTGTGAACCGAAATCCATACTGTCAATTTTTGTAAATTAAGGAAAACTAAGAGAACACGGTTTTTCCAAAGGTTTCGGATTATCTGCATAAACACAAGAAAACGAAGAAGAAAGAGATAACAAAATATCGATAATAAGTTGCATAGAGGCGTTTTATTGATTGATAGAAACAAAGCTACAGGATTGTCCGAAGAACAAAACGAGTAGAACCTCGCTAACAAAGAGAATCTCAGAACAGAGATGGAGAAACATCTAGGTAAAGTTTCGAGTATGCAGCCGCCTATATTCTAAATTCTTCTAAGCTAGCAGAGTTATTCTAGGTTTAAGTCTTCGGATCCCCTGCGCCTTTAACTTTAGCTTTTCTTATATATGCCTTCTGGGTGGGTTATTTTTTTCCCTTTTTGCCCCTAGATCGAGTTTATCGCTACGCGGAAATATTCTTTTTTTATCTCGATCTTCATAATTATCTTGGAAACTTGACATTTATCTTTTGAACTTGACATTTATTTTTTCCTGCAATACAAAAGACAAACGGTCACAGGGATTGGCTTTATTTTGTATAGACTCCCGAATGGGCATTTAGCCATGTTTTAGACCTTCTCGGGCCGTTTTTTGACTTAAGTGTTTTTATGATTTACCGAAAAGAGCATTTCTGCAACAACATTGTTCCGAAGAAGGTTCGAATTCCCCGTATAGTGGAGGTAGCTTAAGGTGTTTAGTTAACTGTTTCCGTCTTATACGACTAATTCAAATATTGTACGAGAAAATAAATCCTTCAACTCGTAAAGTTCAAATGGTGACTCCGATCAAGATAAAAACAGAAGGAATCCTTCCCGACCCCAAAAAGGAGGCTAGGAGGATGAGATAAAGATGAATTGGTTGGTCCAACTCGCCGAGTGGGTGAATATATCATCATTCTCGGTCCAACTCGCCGAACGGGCGAGTTGACTGTGGTGGTCAGCCCAACTCGCCCGTTCGGCAAGTTGGACTGGTCAAACTTGCCGAATGGGCGATTTGACCGTGGTGGTCGGCCCAGCTCGCTCGTTCGGCGAGCTGGACTGGTCCAACTCACCAAATGAGCGAGTTGACCGTGGTGGTCGGCCCAGCTTTCCCGTTCGGCGAGATGGACTGGTCCAACTTGCCAAATGGGCGAGTTAACCGTGGTGGTCGGCCCAACTCGCCCATTTAGGGAGTCGGATGATTGAGACCCACATTTGTTTCGTTGTTTCGATACTCGGGATATATTTGCTTGAGGGCTTGCCATATCCACTCTTTTAGAATTTATACGAAACTTGATTTCGTTTTCCCCGTCCTTCTTTTCTTATCTCCTTTTTTCTAAAGAGGACTTTTTCTGGGATGTTTCAGGCGTTGGTTTCTTCGTAACCGATTGTGACCCCAATAGTTAGCCATTCTGCTCTGTATACGAGGGCAAATGGAGTTTCGCCCGTTGCACGTCTTGGAGTCGTGCAGTGCGACCATAGGACTCTCTCGAGTTCTTCTGCCCACCTGGCCTTCTTGGCGTCCAGACATTTTTTTAACCCATCAAGGATGGTCTTATTGGTACTTTCGGCTTGGCAGTTGCATTGCGGGTATCTAGGGGTTGATTTGGTCAGTCGTATCTTCCATTTTCGCAATAGGCCTCGAATCTGGTCGAGATAAACTGAGATCCATTATCCGTTACAATTTTGTATGGGACCCCATGTCTGCAGACGATATTTTTCCATACGAAGCTTTCGACCTGGGCGTCTTTAATGCTTGCGTAGGAGTCTGCTTCGACCCATTTTGAGAAAAAATCCATCAAGACCAGTAGGAAGCATTTTTGCTTTCACCTATGCATAGGTCCCAATATGTCCATCGACCATCGCATGAATGGATACGGTGCCGAGATCGATGAGAGGACCTCTGCTGGTTGGTGGATAGTAGGGGCGTGCCTTTGGCATTTTTCCTTATAGTGAGTAGGAGCTGATGTTTAAATTCAGTCAGATGTTGGGTGTTCCTTATAGTGAAACAGATGGAGAATGTGAAACACTGAACACTCGCGCTAAGAAGCCAGATAATCAGGTTCAACAGACAGATGAGGTTACACGGAAAGGTGATGAACATCATGGATTTGAGCCGAGCAGAAGAAGTTGATATTAGTAATTCGACCTCAGCATCGACCGACACTATGACCTCAGTGTCGATCGACACCATGACCTCAACATCGATCAACACCACCACCTCAGCAACGATCGACACATAATCCTATTTTCGATCGACATATATCGAAACCCATGAAAGATCGAGTTATCTTCAGGATATTGCAGACACGACACTAGAGAGAACTGATGTATGAAGTTGTTATCATGCTCCAGATATAGAAATAAAAATCACCATCGGAGATCTCTTGGAGCCAAGGGATTAAGAACAATTTGGGGATTTGGATTCGAGTAGGAAAGATACTATGGAGCTAGAAGAATTGTTTGAACATATGCATCAGGACTCGTAGCAGAAGCTTGATGATGATCAGCACATGATAGGTCCTGATATTTACCACTATTGTGCCATGATATCAGCCATATTTAGATTTTATTATATGTGTTTGAATTATGTTTTAGAGTATTTTCAGATTCATGTACATTCTCGAGAATTTTGGTGATTCTAGAGCTTTTAGAGAAGCAGAACTGTACAGACTCGTCAGATGTTTAGCTATGTATGGAGACATTTCTACGGTGATATTGAGCTCATATTTTGCCACAAGATAGAGCTTTGAGTTAGCTTTCCAATGCCACCAGTTTGAGGTCAATCAGGATCCTACAGCCGAAGTTATGCCTGTTTTACTAGACAATGGTCTGTCTGCCTCGCGAGAGGAAGCTGTCGAGGGGATGAATGAGTGTCGATCGACGGCAGAGCCTTACCATCGATTGAGTCGATCGAAGGTGATCCCAGAAGACAGGCTCAGTTTTTTTATGGTCGACTTAAGCCCATATGTCATGGCAAGTTAGCAGAACACCTTGCACGAGTTTAGACCTAATTTATATAGTTTTCTAACTGTTAGGCTTTATTTTATTCTTTGTTTTAAGTTTTGGAGAGAAGATCAATTATCCTTCAGAGATTGATTGGAAATCCTTTGGTTTTATATTGATTTATATATCTATTATTTAATCACACTATTATTTGTGTTATTGCTTTCATGTCTGAGTAATCATCTTGTTAGGTTTAGGGATTTAATGTTCTTAATGTCAAATTGTAGTCGTAGGATTGCTAGGTTATCTATAGATCTCTACAACAAGTTTTCTTGTAATACTAGGATCTAGAGTAATGGAATAACACGAGAATGTGACTGATTGCTTGAACCTATAATCATAGGACAATTGAGAGGCACGAGAGTGCAATTAATTAACGGAACCCGAGCCCTGTGTGGATTAGAAATCTAGGCGCATACGAGAGTTGATCTAGGATCTATTTGATCTGTTTTGAGTCAAGAAGGGTACTATGATCAAGATTTATTATTGACTAACCACACTTTAGCACCATTCTTAGAAGGTTGTTTGCAGAGATTACTAGAGATACCAAAGTGGATCATCCTGCCACTATATCACACTTGCTTAGAAAGTTTGAAGGAACCAAAGCTAATTTCTAACATTAATCCTAACATTATTAGCTTGCTTTGGGACTTGGTATACACTAGATCGGAATCCTTCTGCAAGACTGGAAGGTCAAAGTCTGTGTACTTCTGATTCCCCTCTCTCTCCCCTTCATATTAAAAAAAAAGAATCGAACATGATTTGGTGGCTACAACCATTAAAGCTTGATTCATATGAATCTAGAAAGAGATAAAGGTCAAAAAGAAGTGAACAGAATCTGGTGGCAAAAACCATTAGGGCTTGATTCATGGAAATCTGTCTAAATATCTCAGTCAATTAAAAAAATAAAATGATACCCTCAAAAGAAGGGAGACATTGACTGAGAGAAGTGAGAAGAGAGAGAGGAAAGGGATCAGAGAAGACTACATGTGTACTCAGATACTTGCAGGGGTAAGAGTCCATGTGTCCTTTGATCGATACTCCCAAGGTAAAGGCATACACATTTATTTTATGTAAAGAAATGAAATCAGTAGAGGGGTGAGTTAGACTAGTATTTGCTGAGTTGTTGGTAGAATGGATTTGGTTGTTATACTAGGATAGGGTATATAAAGTTTCTCTGTGATTTACTTGATAGGATGTGGTTGCAAAAAACTAGGGTGATAGTTATACTTAGACATTATGTGAGTCTCCGCTTTTTAAAACCTCTTTCACAGCCTTTGTTTGCTTGAGGACAAGCAAAAGGTTAAGTCTGGGGGAGTTGATAGGGCCTCATATTTACCACTATTGTGTCATGATATCAGCCTTATTTAGAGTCTATTATATTTGTTTAGAGTATGTTTTAGAGTATTTTCATGTTCAGGTATGTTCTGGAGAACTTTGGTGATTCTGGAGCTTTTAGAGATGCAGAATTGCAGAGACGCGTCAGATGTTTAGCTATGTATGGAGACCTTCCTACGGTGCGATTGAGCTCATATTTTTACACAAGACAGAGATTTGAGTTAGATTTCCAATGCCACCGGTTAAGGTTAACAAGGATCCTACAGCTGAAGCTATGTATGTTTTACTGGACCGTGGTTTGTCTGCCTCGCGAGAGGAATCTGTTGAGGGGATGAATGAGTGTCGATCGACGGCACGGCCTTACCATCGATCGACGGTGATCCCAGAAGACAAGCCCGGCTTGTTTTATGGCCTACTTAAGCCCAGATGTCATGGCAATTTACCAGAATACCCTTGCACGAGTTTAGACCTAATTTATATAGTTTTCTAAGCCATTGTTGACGGCTAAGCTTTATTTTATTCTTTGTTTTAAGTTTTTAAGAGAAGATCAATTCTTCTTCAGAGATTGATTGGAAGCCTTTGGTTTTATATTAATTTCTATATCTATTATTTATTTAGACTATGATTTGTGTTATTGCTTTCATGTCTGAGTAATCATCTTGTTAGGTTTATGGATTTCATGTTCTTAATGTCAAACTGATAGTCATATGATTGCTAGGTTATCTATAGATCTCTACACCATGGTGGATTGTAATACTAGGATCTAGAGTAGTGGAATAACACAAGAGTGTGACTGATTGCTTGAACCTAGAATCATAGGACAATTGAGAGGCACGAGTGTGACACGCCCGATCTGTTCTAAGTACAAGTTGACTCGACCGGTCGTGCAACAATCAAACAAGAACATGCACAACCAATCACTAGTAACATAAACCAAAAAGAGAAGCCACAATGTGTACATAAATGATTAACCCGAAGTTCCCAGAACAGATCCAGGTACCTTAGGCCTATCGCCTAAGTACACATATCCTATTAGGTACAACCCGAGCCTTTTCAACCCGACTAAGTAATACCCAATACTTAGTTCGTCTGGACAAAGAATAATATCATATGGAACTCGTACTTAAAGAAAAATTCTTTAATACATTATATAATATTCTTTCAATATAGATTAACCTCGAGGTTTTCGATAAAAAACTTTACACTTAAGAATATTTTTGCAAGGATAATAAAAATACCGCTGGCTAATTCTGTTCTTTCCCGTCCTAAAGTAAAGGTCTCCCGCCTACTGGTTACCTGCATCACAAATGAGTCATGAGTAACTAGTTTACTCAGTGAGTCTAATCCCACACCCCCAACACATATCATTAGTATCCTGACCAATCGACACCATTTGAATGCAGAGGAAATATATTCCTTAATTATTGTATATATATTAGGCCTATCATTCCATCGATGTGAATCCTATCTTAAACATCACCTCCATGTCACCCGCCATTCACTCAAATATCAATACACTATATATATATACTAGACCGATAAACCACAAAGGCTAACCGAGCCTAGTGAGTTAACATTACCTTCATCCTCGAACCTCCTTCTGAACATTCGAGACTGCATCGTCATGCAGTACACAGCCTCCAGGGTGCTACCCCATCATCGTGTCTTCATGACCTTGTTCCATTCGCAGGACCAAGTCACGGTAATGTGGGGACTTTAGTAAGAGTGAATATGATAAGACATCACATGATTCATACTCATATACTTAATAATCTACTTATATATTAGTACTTGAGAACAAGTACTAAGGCTCGGGATAAACCTCAAATAATAATTCATTATATTTCTTAAGTGTTTATAATATGTAAACACTTTGCAGTTTAATATAGTTCAAGAGACTTACTTATGTATCACCCATAATCATTTATTTTACTCAAGCAACCCTCATTCATAACTCATCAGTCATCTATCTAGACTCACCTTTGAATCCATGAGAGTGACTAAGGAAATCTAGACTCGTGCTCAAGCTAAATGTTCTCTAATTGCTGATCACTCCCAAAACAGAATTAGGACTAGGCATGATTCGGCTGGTCCTTCCACTTACCTCGACCATCTGAACCAATAACAGACCGGTTGGAGCAAAGGTTAATCAATCTGGTTCAAGAAGAAACTCAAATCAGCTCAGATAGTTCGGTATACAAAAGTTTAGTTCAGACCATGATCAGTTCGCTTAAGCTTAGCTAAGATTAGTTTGGTTCAACGATAAATCCTTTCAGCTAAGTTGTTTAGATGCTAGGCGACCATGAACTGAACTAATATCAATCAACATAGAACTTAAGAAATTAATCCAGACATGAAGCTTAACAAATCAGTCCACTGGTTCCAAACAAAACTTCTCTGAACTAGTAGCTAAGGCTTACCGATTCCTCAAGCTTTAAGATGACCTTGGTTGATATAAAATTCAAGCTTAACACACGTCTAACCTGATCAGGTAAAGATATCCATGGTAGGATCAAGATCAGAAATAGAACAACTCTTTAGGGTCGCTTTACATGGACTGAAGCTTAATTAAAACTGATCTCATCAAACCCATAAACTCTTACCGATTCAAATCAACAACTTTCTGAACTTAGCTGGTACACCACTTACAGTTTAAGCCACGCCTAACCTGATCATTACCATATCAATCCAAGGACAGATTCATTCAAAAAAAATCTCAAGTGTAGCTAAACCAACAGAACTGCTCACAGAAAACTGATCCACACACATCTTACCGATAAAAATCAAAGGCTGAAGAACATGGTGATTCTCAACTTCAGGATGCCAAAACTTCACCTCTTAAAAACACCAAAACTCACTGGTTACAGTCAGAAAAGGGTGAGAAAGGGTCATCCAAGCTCACTTCTCTTCTCTGAATTTTCTCTGATTTTTTTCATGAATTTTTCCTCACAGATTTTTCTCTCTTGCTTTCTCTCTCTCTCTGAATTTTTCTGTCTTGTTTCTGAGATGAATGAGCTCGACCAGAAATAGTGAAAGGTAATAAATGACATGGAAAAAGCATGAGAATACTCAGAAGAAAGGACAAAAGTTTCAGTTCAGAATAAGACATTTGGTGAGCTGAATCTCACTTTCTCTCCCATGAAGTAAGGTCATTTCCTTCCCATGAAGAAACTCCAGAAGCTTGTGCATCTCACATGACTTTTAATGTAGCAAGCAGGAAGGAAGGTGCAAGTCATATGTCAAGTTCAGGAAGGAAGCAAGCAGGCTAGAAGGTGCAAGGCATGTGACGGTTCATGAATAATTTTATGAGTTTTGTCGATATTTTTCGGACAGGTTTGAACTAAATGTTTCTCATCTTTCAAATCTCGTTCTTTTTTCGACTATGCACGTCCAGATTAATAAAAATCAACCATAATATTTAACACTCTACCAGAAATCTCAATGGGAGGCCTTTCGACCACATGACAGTCCTGTCAAGACATTAATTCACCGGGTAGATTTTAATTTTAAATCTGATCGTCCAATCTCCAAACTGATCTTACTAAATTTCTTGACCAAAAATATACCTGCTCGTGAGGGTTATTACATTCTTCCCCCCTCAAAAGAATTCGTCCCCGAATTCTCAAAACATAGCTTTACACACTTTACTGGACAATGGAGTCTCTGAACTTATACTCATCTGCTTGCGTCAAAAAAACTAATGGTTGGTTCCCAAATATTCGAACTTACAAAATTTTCAGATTCTCCAATCTTTTGATATGGTGCTCACCTATCCGCAAAGGATCTTAGGATAGGCTAAATTGAGTTGTCAGTTTTCGGGTTTCAGTAGTACTATTGAATCCGATATAAGCTTACGCAACATTGCCTCACAGATTTTCAAGGGTATGTCTGAAAGAAGCTCTGGTCAATAGATAACCTTTCCAACTCTGATAAACTCACTACTCGGTACAGATCAATATAACAGATCACAAACGTTCCCTAACTCTTACAAACAATACTTTCTTTTCTGAGCAAACACTTTTAAGGTAACCAATTCTTTACAGCACATAACTCTCATATACTGCGGTATGCATACTTCTTTTTACAGCCTTGAGTCTCTGAATACCATCAATCTGAAATCTTCCTATCTGCCTTTATCTTATATCAACAACATAAAATGTGGAACATTAGGTGATGTGCCATACGTGAAGGTAACATATCGGGTCTTGTCGATGTCAACTTGATTAACCTTGCAACAATCAAACAAGAACATGCACGATCAATCACGCTAACATGATTCAGACCAAGGGTGCTACTCTCAAATACACACACTCACCCATTCCAAGAATTATCTTCCTTACAATCTTCAGTAAATTTATGATCTATCTGAGGCCCTCTTCATAAACTTCTGAACAACTCCAATCTCTCTAATGTTCCCCATAACCAAGTATGGTCCTATTGATTTCTGATTTCCTTCTTCTACCCAACAAATGAGTATCCAAAAGGTTTATTTATACAACGCTTGATTCACCAATTAAGTACTCTTGTACGACGACTCCAGACTTTCGGTATTGATACATCCTCTGATATCTTAACAACCTTGGCATTTCCATTTCCCTTATGGTCATACCTTTTCTTTCATTCATCAATCTCCCTCAGGCTTCACATAAAATCTATTTTCTAATCATCATGCTTAACTTCAGGTAGAACTTGGATTCTTTCTCCTACATCCCCTCTTACTGAAGTTGTACATGGCACAGTTCTCATATTATTCTCTGAAATTCTCTTCATTAAGTTCCTTTCATGTTTTCCCTAAGTTCTCATTCTTCAACTGAGTTCCTCGGATACAAATGAGTAAGCCATCTCTATTTACTACTTGCAATCTTGGAGACTCCATGTTCTCTCCTGATAAGACAGCCATATTAATCATTTTGATTCAGCTTCATGATGATTGAGTTCCTTCTCAATATCGACACCAAATTTCCCCTTCCTCAGAGCAAAAGCAACTAAATTTTCTTTTTGTAGGACTTCTTGAATAAGTGAACACTTGCATCGTTTCTCCATACTAAACGGATTGCAAAAATTTGATCTGAAATAAAACTGCAGCCAACTCCAGCTCGTGCATCCGATAATTCACTTTATGTTTCTTTAGCTCCCTGAATGCATAAACAATTACCATATCGTCTTGCATCAGCATTCACCAAAACCCACCCAAGATGCGTCCATGCAATAGTATATAACTGGTTAGGCTCATGCAAATCTTAGATATACATAGACATCAAGTCTGTCGGTTACTGATTGTGTGCTTCTCCAATCCTTTTAAATCTATTATAGGGTAACACCTTTCTCAATTGATCAGCTCAGCAGTTTTATGATTTCTAACTCTTGAACAAACTTCTGATGGTAACTGGCTAATCCAAAGAACTTTGAATCTCAATAACAGAGATTGGACACGACCATTCTGTAATAGTAGCGCTCTTTTCTAAATCTGCATAAACTCTTTGCTCTAACACTCATTGTCTTAAGAATCTAACTTCCAATTACCAGCAGCAACATTGACTAAATCTTGAAGTGTACATCGAACGTCCTTGAAAACTGCACCTTGCGACCGATCTTAACCACTCTTCAATTCTTGAACTTGATACTTAACCCTAATGGTCATGTCCTTGAATTAAATATAGTCAAACATAACCGCAAACTCTAGTTCTTCTGCTTTACCACTGACATGGGTACACTCCATGGCAAAGAACTAAATCGAAAGAAACCTTTCTTTAAACAAATCTTCTATCTTCTACTTTGCTCAATTAGAACCACTTGCGGAGATATCTAGGCTATTGCAGAGAATCCAAGTTCAGGATGAGTACTGAATAGGTTACTTCTAGATGTTGACAATCCTTCTAGCTCCTTAAACATATCTTCAAATTCTCTGATTACTAGACTTTTCTCTATACTCCGCTCCTTTTTATCTTCAACGTTCACAATGCTCAAGATTATAGAATACGCCTCTTCACCTTTTCCCAAAAGGTTTTTAACTATCCTATACTGATACAAGCAATACGCCAACGCTTGGTAGAATACCACTTTAGGCCAACGGGACTGGTCTTCTTCCAAAGACTTCTTTCCTCAACAACATCCTAATTGAGCTCGGTAACTAGATAGCCAATCTCAATCTAGATAGAAACAAATGCTCTAATGGAAGTACTAAGGAATGGGGATGGCATACGAAGGCATACCATACTTCTAAATGGCAGCCAGTACTTCCACGAATAAGAACGGTATACTTGAATTCACCAAAGTGAATTCCCCCTAAAACAATGACACTACCCGGGAACTACATTTATGTGTTGTTCCCGAATCGAACACAATACGGGCGGAAAATTCCGTCCATAGAAAAGGTCTCTTACGACACCTTGATCACACTTCCATTTATTTATTCAATTATTCATAACTTTTTTTTAAAAATTAACACAACACACAATGGGATAAGAAGCAAACCTGTGATTGAACCTTTCAGGTGTTTTCACTGTCCAGGCAACTAAAAAGTGTAGGCTCTACCCAAATAGCCAGACACTTGGTTAGGGACTAATTGTAGGGAAGAGCGAACAAGTCCAACAACTGGTACCCTAGGTATATAGGTAAAAGGGAATCGGGTAACTTCATGGACAAGGGTAGAATTAAATCCTTACTCTTTAGAGGAACGACCAAAGTGTGAATGACGTAAAAGATCCAGGATTTATTCACTTGAACAATCATGACCATCCTGTTCTCGCTAGCCACAACCATAGCAACTCAGAGTCCTCGGTCTTGATCGGATGAAACGTCCAACCAAAATAATCTCCATCGACTTTCTTGATTCCTTACCTGAAACTGACCTTCGATCTGAACCTGATAGCCTTTAGACGGTCTAAATGGCACGAAGAATCTTCCTTGGCAGTAACAGCCTTCTTAACATACACATCATACTATATGTCTCCTCAAATCTCTTAAGCACTACAATCTTTAGTTACGCCAATTTTTTGGGATAAGTCCCCAAAGAACGTCCTTATGATCTTTGGCTCATCCTCCAAACCAAAATGGGTGAATCAGATTCACTCGACCTCAACCTTCTGGCGGAAACATCTCACTGTGCTAACTTCATAAGTGGAATCTCCAATTGGTCTCATGCTTTCGGTAGACACACTCCATCTTGAACTCTTAAGAGAAATCTGCCTAACTTGATCTGCCCTCTCCGAAGTAACGCTTGAATCTTGACCAACAACTCATCGCCTTCATCTCCAGATAGCTTGCTATCAATTCCTTCTTGTAACTCTATTAACAACAGGCCACGTCAATATTCTGCTCCAAGTGTTGCATTCAAGATCTACCTCACGCCAATGTCTACCTCAACGGTCCTCGAATCTTGTAGTCTTAACTAATTCTTTGCATCATAAGTTTCAAGATATCTTGTTGGAAACGGAATGGGGCTGGTGTGTCCATCGTCTTCTATTACTGTCGAACCATCTCTGCCACAAAATGTAAGCTTGAAACAAATGCTGTATCAATCAGGCTTGTACGGCTCTGGCTCTGGTACGGCTCAGCATAAACTGGATAGACTTGAGCAGCGGAAACAACAAGTGCATCTGAGTGTTCATAGGCCGTTGAATTGCTCTGGAGCGGATCAAAATCAACGCCCACCTTGACATTGATAACACACGAGTCCGGAGATGTAATAGATGTGTCGACTCTGTCCCATAAGTCCCTCTGAAGGATCGGTATCCACACTAGAACTTGAAAGCAAGGTAGGAAAGCATGACGGTAGCTAATCTAAGCATGATGGTAACAGATCGAAGCATGTGGAAACGAACCCGAGCATGACAGTAACAATCTCGAGTATGACGTTAGAAAACTTATACATGATGAGAGCTAACCCGAGCATAACGGGATCAAAATTGGTAGATACACTCTACCCGTCAAGCTTGTCTTGATGCATCTGATATGAAAAATAACGGTAAGGTAACTACCCAGGACTATCTATTCTAAGATGAAGGAACCAGCCAGCATATCCTAGTTATCCTTGCGACTCATTCTGACTCGAAAAACATTTGAAACAAGTCCCATTAAAGCATCGTATAACCATGCTCTGATACCACTTTGTGACACCCCCGATCTGGTCTAAGTACAAGTTGACTCGACCGGCCGTGCAACAATCAAACAAGAACATGCACAACCAATCACTAGTAACTTAAACCAAACCGAGAAGGCCACAATGTGTACATAAATGATTAACCGAAGTTCCCGGAATAGATCCAGGTACCTTAGGCCAATCGCCTAAGTACACATATCCTATTAGGTACAACCCGAGGCTTTTCAACCCGACTGAGTAATACCAATAGTTAGTTCGTCCGGACAAGGACTAATATCATATGGAACTCGTACTTAAAGAAACATTCTTTAATACATTATATAATATTCTTTCAAAAGCATCTTACAAAATGTTAAGATTAACCTCGAGGTTTTCGGTCAAAAAACTTTATACATAAGATATATCAAAACTACTTTTGCAAGGATAATAAAACTACCGCTGGCTAATGTTGTTCCTTCCCGTCCTAAAGTAAAGGTATCCCGCCTACTTGTTACCTGCATCGCAAATGAGTCATGAGTAACTAGTTTACTCAGTGAGTCTAATCCCGCACCGCCAACACATATCAATAGTATCCCGAGCAATCGACACCATTTGAATGCAGAGGAAATATATTCCTTAATTATTGTATATATATTAGGCATATCATTCCATCGATGTGAATCCTATCTTAAACATCACCTCCATGTCACCCGCCATTCACTCAAATATCAATACACTATATATACTAGACCCGATAAACCACAAAGGCTAACCGATCCTAGTGAGATAGCATTACCATCATCCTGGAACGTCCTTATGAACATTCCAGACTGCATCGTCATGCAGTACACGGCCTCCAGGGTGCTACCCCATCATCGTGTCTTCATGACCTTATTCCATTCGCAGGACCAAGTCATGACATCACATGATTCATACTCATATACTTAATAATATACTTATATATTAGTACTTGAGAACAAGTACTAAGGCTCGGGATAAACCTCAAATAATAATTCATTATATTTCTTAAGTGTTTATAATATGTAACACTTCACAGTTCAAATATAGTTCAAGAGACTTACTTATGTATCACCCATAATCATTTATTTTACTCAAGCAACCCTCATTCATAACTCATCAGCTATCTATCTAGACTCACACTTTGAATCCATGAGAGTGGCTAAGGAAATCTAGACTCGAGCTCAAGCTAAATGTTCTCCAATTGCTGATCACTCCCAAAACAGAATTAGGACTAGGCATGATTCGGCTGGTCCTGCCACTTACCTCGACCATCTGAACCAATAACAGACCGGTTGGAGCAAAGGTTAATCAATCTGGTTCAAGAAGAAACTCAAATCAGCTCAGATAGTTCGGTATACAAAAGTTTAGTTCAGACCATGATCAGTTCGGTTAAGCTTAGCTAAGATTAGTTTGGTTCAACGATAAATCCTTTCAGCTAAGTTGTTTAGATGCTAGGCGACCATGAACTGAACTAATATCAAGCAACATAGAACTTAAGAAATTAATCGAGACATGAGGCTTAACAAATCAGTCCACTGGTTCCAAACAAAACTTCTCTGAACTAGTAGCTAAGGCTTACCGATTCCTCAAGGTTTAAGATGAACTTGGTTGATATAAAATTCAAGCTTAACACACATCTAACCTGATAAGGTAAAGATATCCATGGTAGGATCAAGATAAGAAACAGAATAACTCTTTAGGGTCGCTTTACATGGACTGAAACTTAATTAAAACTGATCTCATCAAACCCATAAACTCTTACCAATTCAAATCAACAACTTTCTGAACTTAGCTGGTACACGACTTATAGATTAAGCCACGCCTAACCTGATCATTACCATATCAATCCAAGGACAGATTCATTCAGAAAAAATCTCAAGTGTAACTAAACCAACAGAACTGCTCACAGAAAACTGATCCACACACATCTTACCGATAAAAATCAAAGGCTGAAGAACATGGTGATTCTCAACTTCAGGATGCCAAAACTTCACCTCTTAAAAAACACCAAAAATCACTGGTTAAATTCAGAAAAGGGTGAGAAAGGGTCATCCAAGCTCACTTCTCCTCTGAATTTTCTCTGATTTTATTTATGAATTTTTCCTCACAGGTTTTTGTCTCTTACTTTCTCTCTTTCTCTCTGAATTTTTCTGTCTTGTTTCTGAGATGAATGAGCTCGACCAGAAAGAGTGCAAGGTAATAAATGACATGGAAAACAGCAGGAGAAGACTCAGCAAGAAAGGACAAAAGTTTCAGTTCAGAATAAGACATGTGGTGAGCTGAATCACACTTTCCCTCCCATGAAGTAAGGTCATTTCCTTCCCATGAAGAAACTCCAGAAGCTTGTGCATCTCACATGACTTTTAATGTAGCAAGCAGGCAGGAAAGTGCGAGTCACATGTCAAGTTCAGGAAGGAAGCAAGCAGGCTAGAAGGTGCAAGGCATGTGACGGTTCAGGAATAATTTTATGAGTTTTGTCGATATTTTTTGGACAGTTTTAAACTAAATGTTTCTCATCCTTCGAATCTCGTTCTTTTTTCGACTATGCTTGTCCAGCTTAATAAAAGTCAACCATAATAGTTAACACTCTACCAGAAATCTCAATGGGAGGCCTTTCGACCACACGACAGTCCCGTCAAGACATTAATTCACCGGGTCGATCTTAATTTTAAATCTGATCGTCCAATCTCCAAAGTGATCTTACTAAATTTCTCGACCAAAATAATATCTGCTCGTGAGGGTTATTACAACGAGAGTGCAATTAATTAATGAAACCCGAGCCTTGTGTGGATTAGATAACTAGGTGCATACGAGAGTTGGTCTAGGATCTAGTTGAACATCATCGATATGTGTGTTAGTGCTTGTCTGAGGTAGCATCGATCGATAACCAAGCATTGGTATCGATCGACGCTCGATCCTTGTTTGCATACGAGAGCTGGAACATAGAACTTAGGCATCTGATTAGTAATTGCATGCGATAGCTGGATTACTTGCTTATTGAATTCGAGTTCTAGAATTTTATCTATAAAACCCTTTGCATACTTGATTTGTGTTGTGAATCTATTGATTGATAAATCCCTAGACCTAGCTATTTCATCTTATTGTTATCAAACCAATCACATGCTTATTTGTCTACTATTACGTCTTTAATAAAATGTTTGCCTAACTTAATCTAAACATCTATAGTCTATTGTGTTCCTACGCTCCCTATGGATTGGATCCCTAAGAACTACAATTGAACCTCTTATTTGAGAGAGTAAAAAGTAGCTTATAGGGTTAATTTGAGAGTGCATGATAAAAGCTACATCAGCACACTTCGAGAAGAGAGCTGGAGACTTCACCAAAAGTTGCATCAATTTGCACCCACCCGATTGCATCGATCGACACCAACCCAAGATCTTCGATCGACACCCACCAAGATCATCGATCGACACCCACCCGATCGACAATTATTATTGGGCGAACTACGAGGTTACATGATTGTGCCAGAGCCGATTGCGCAGATAATGCATGAGTTTAAGGGCTCACACCTTTCTGTCCTAGAACATCCTTAACCACCCATCTGTGTAGAAGAAGTTTATGGGTTTCACAAAAGAGCAAAGATGGTACATGACCCTGTGAAGTTTGTGGTTCCCGGTGCCATTTTTGATGTTGATTCTCCTATTCCACTAGATGGAAGTGTGCATATGGATCCCTACGTTCAGGTATTTGATGATCCTCTTTATGCAGTAGTTTCTCATAGAGTATTGAAGTATGAAGGTGACGTTGACCAAGGACCATCGGTCGCAGCATCGATCGACACCATCATTGGTGAATCGATCGACACCACCATTGGAACATCCATCGACATCAACACTAAACCATCAATCGACACTCATCACGGATCAGAGCAGAATAAGTTTGAAGTATCTCATAATCTCTTCGATGGAGGCACCACGCGATCAGACAAGTCTGGCGGAAAGAAGAAGAGGAATTGGAAGAAGAGAAAAAAGATCAAGAAGGTTCTCGGTTATCATTGATTCCCCACTTCTCAGATGGTGTCAGGAAATACAGAGTGCGCAGCAGATGCTTCTTACAGCCATTAGCAAAGCTTCGAGCACTCCTTATTTATGAGATGATAGACAAAGTAAAAGAGTCTATGGAGGCTTTCACAAAAAGGGTGATGAAGCTTAAGATATTGGATATTGGGAATTTTTTTGGAGCAAGTCCCCAATCTAATCATAACGGAATCAGAACTCCAAAACGTCAAGCTAAAACTATAAACAAGCGATGAGTGGGAGGCAACCCACTTTTTAGTAAATTTTTACTTAGTTTTTTAATTATATTATTCTAATTTTGGATTTTATTATTGCAGGTTTTCAAAAAAAAAACGAGGAAGATAATATGCACAGAGCATCGACCGACACTTGATCACTATCAATCGATGGAGTAACCCTAGTATCGATCGATCACCCCTTAATTGTGTCGATCGACGGTCACCATCAGCAAGCAGATATTTTTTTTTCTTTGTTAAATTTGGTCCTTATGATTTATTTTCTTCACCAATTTGAGACTGTATAACACTGGTGATAGTGTTATTTAAGTCAGGGGGAGGTTTACTGATATTGTGTTCTATTTTCAGTTTTATTTTCTATACTTATTCCCAAAAAAAGGAGTAGAAACTTACAGGTGTATCATCGTTCGATTTTGAACAATCAACATTGATTGACCATGGAACATGACCATCGGTCGACATCAACATCGTGTCATCGATGGATACTCTTTTACAGAGTCTCGTATCGAGTTTCTCTCTTAAGATATTTACTTATTATTTGGTTTTTCCTAACCAATCCAAGACGAATTATACTGGGGACAGTGTAATTTAAGTCTGGGGGAGGTTCGCTGATGCTATTTGATTTGTTTTGAGTCTTATGTATTATATATATATATATAAGTTTTTCAAAATGTTTTATTGAGTCAAGAAGGGGATTATGATCAAGATTTATTATTGACTAACCACACTTTAGCATCATTCTTAGAAGGTTGTTTGCAGAGATTACTAGAGATACCAAAGTGGATCATCATGCCGCTATATTACACTTGCTTAGAAAGTTTGAAGGAACCGAAACTGATTTACAACACTAATCCTGACATTATTTGCTTGCTTTGGGATTGGTATACACTGAATCGGATTCCTTCTGCAAGTTTGTTGGTACAAGTCATTGCAGCTCTGGTTCCCTTCCCTCTCTCTCTCTCTCTTCAGCTTCTACCAAAAGTTTTAAAAAATTGAGATGATTTCCTGGAAGAAGAAGAAGAAGAAGAAGAAGAAGAAGAAGAAGAAGAAGAAGAAGAAGAAGAAGAAGAAGAAGAAGAAGAAGAAGAAGAAGAAGAAGAAGAAGAAGAAGAAGAAGAAGAAGAAGAAGAAGAAGAAGAAGAAGAAGAAGAAGAAGAAGAAGAAGAAGAAGAAGAAGAAGAAGAAGTAATATTTGTGTTAAACAACATTGATCATTGGATTTGAGATCTAAACAACATTGATCATAGATCTTAAAAGATTCAGAGAAAAGAGGAAAGAAAGGGATCAGAGAATACTTTGTGCCTGGTTGTCCAGAATTGCAGGGGTAAGAGTCCATGTATCTTTGATCGATACTCCCATGGTAAAGCATGCACTATTATTTTATGCAAAGAAATGAAATCAGTAGAGGGGTGAGTCAGACTAGTATTTGCTAAGTTGTTGGTAGAATGAATTTGGTTGCTATACTAGGATAAGGTATATAAAGTTTCTCTTTGATTGACTTGATAGGATGTGGTTGCAAAAAAGTAGGGTGACAATTATACTTAGACATTATGTGAGTCCTCGTTTTTCAAACCTCTTTCACAGGCTGCCTTGTTTGCTTGAGGACAAGCAAAAGATTAATTTTGTGGGAGTTGATAGGGCCTGATATTTACTACTATTGTGCCATGATATCAGCCCTACTTAGAATCTACTATATGTTTTTGGAGTATGTTTAGAGTATTTTCAGGTTCAGGTACGTTCTGGAGAACTTTGGTGATTTTTGAGCTTTTGGAGATGCAGAACTGTGCAGAATCGTCAGATGTTTAGCTATGGATGGAGACCTTCCCACGGTGCGATTGAGCTAATATTTTTACAGAAGACATATCTTTGAGTTATCTTTCCAATTCCACTTTTTTTAGGTCAATCAGGATCCTACGGCCAAAGTTATGCCCGTTTTACTGGAGAGTGGTATGTCTGCCTCGTGAGAGGAAGCTGTCGAGAAGATGAATGAGTGTCGATCGATGGCACAGCCTTGGTGTCGATCGACAGTGATCCCAGAAGACAGGCCCGACTTTTTTATGGCCGACTTAATCCCAGAAGCCATCACAAATTACCAAAATACCCATGGACGACCTAAAATCCTATTTATATGTTTTCTAAGCCATTGTTGATGGCGACGCTTTAGAAGGGAGGAACTCCTTCAGAGTCCTCCTGGAACTCCTTTTATTTTATATTATATATATATTCTATTCATCTATGATTTATGTGACAAATATCATGTCTGAGTAGATCTCTTGTTAGGTTTAGGGTTTATTAATGGTATTGATGGATTAGCCAAACAATAGAATTGCTAAGGTGATTATTAGATCTATCAATAGAATTGCATTTATTGCTTGTGTTCTAGAGTAGCTAACTCAAACTCTGATCATAGGACAGTTAGGCGCAAGCGAGAGCATAGTCTACTACCAGAATTAATCATATTGAGCTAGGTTGCTAGAAAAAATGAGAGTTGATTTAGTTAATTTAGTGAATTTATCAAATTAGGTCATAAATCTTGAATCAAGACACCATCGATCGACGCAGGATCATTTTCATTGATCGAAGGTTATTCCGTGTCAACAAGCGAGAGCTGAGACATCGGACTTAGTCAATAGATTAGACTCGCAGCGAGAGCTGGTCGTCTTTTACATTAGATATCGAGTTCTATGATTAATACCCTTAGCTTTTATCCTCTATAACCCACTTGCCTAAAATCCTAGATCTAGCTATTTATTATTATTGTTTGTTTACCAATCAATCTATTATCTGCTATAGTTTATTTACTACTTATTAATCTATTTTCCTAGCTTAATCGCGATTGTATTGAGTTTATTGTATGCCCACACTCCCTGTGGATTCGATCCTTAAGTACAATTTGACCTCTCTTGGCAAGAGTAATTTGTAAGGTTAATTTGATAGAGTTTGCATTGAAATACATAAAAACCCTCATATCATCTTCATGTCGCAAACAGCTCCTACAGTAGCCATGAAGGCTCTCCTAAGTAATAGAGAAGAATTCCAGTCTATCTGAATATCCATGACATGAAAGTCTACTGGAACTAAGGCATTGTAGATTTGTACATGAAGGTTTCTGAAAATTCTTTCTTGAATTTACCTTCGAACAATCCACAAAAGTGAATCAATCTCTGGAAGGCTTTATCTTCAGATTCGGTTGCTTAGCCATATACATGGGCATAATGCTGACTGAAAAACCCATGTCTCAGAGGGCATTAGGGTAGGTGACCTCCAATAGTGGAAGGAACCACGAACTTCCAAGGATCACTCTTCTTCTTCAACGTAATTCTCTGCTTCAGCTTCTCTTTGATTTGATGGAACAAACGCTCAATGTCCTTGTCTGACTCTCTGCTCTCCCTAAAAAACATCCATAACTGGTGGGCCCAATAAGCTTCATCTAAAGGCATGTTCACATGGATCCTCATCATCCTCTTGTTGAAACTATCTAGCTCTTTCTCATTAGCTTCTCTTCTCATATGCATTGGAACCTTGTTCTTCCTTTCCTTATAAACTTGTCCCTATGTAGCCTAGTCATGATCATAGGCTCTGGTGCATCTTCGTGTTGCTGATTAGTGTCTCATGTTGGTACTGGTGATGTCTTAGACGAGTGCCTTGAAGCATTCAATCACTTCGCATCAATACTTGGCAAGTGCACTCGGTAGATAACCGGTGGGTGTCGATCGACAAATTTTTTTGTGTGTGTCGATAGATGCTTGCCGCCTCACATGATACTATGGATTCAGCACGGGATGTCGATCGGTGCTAGGCCTATGATTTCGATCGTCTTTCTGTCTCGGATGTTGAACGATAGTTAGTTCGACACTAGTGAGAACCGCCAAAGGACATTGAACTTTCGACTTGAAAGTCTCCTTCTTGGAGTTTCTCCTCCTGCACCACTTGTTGGAAATCATCATCTATCAGTGCGTTCACGTGGTTTCTCTATCCAGTCTCTCCTCTCCTTTTAATCAGTGCTTCCTACCTTCTCACAACTTCACTAGTCTCTTGAGTTTCTAACTTCTTGACATGGGTTCTGAGATCGTCGAACTTGTCATTCAGGTTGTGGTATACATCTTCTATCTTCCCATTGAAATACACTGTCAACTTTTTTTGACCCTCAAGAACTTGATCTCACATATTCTTTGAGTTGCTGGTGGAGGATTCTAGTAAGTAGAAGCTCCATAACTCTTGTTGTTGATGTTTTTGTTGTTGTAAGATCTCTTATGCTGTGAAATCTGATTGTAATTATCTCTCTGACCACTGCCATAGAATTTCTTATTTCCACTCTGATTCCCATACTTCTGAAAACCAGTACCACTGATGTAGTTCACATCTTCTTCATCGCCCTTGTCACTGGCGGTATCAACAACCTCTACATCTTCTGCAAAACTCACATGCTTTTAAGAAGCTTGTGAACATTCTCCATCTTGGCATAAACTTCATTCATCTGCTCCTTGCCAAGTATTGTAGCCGATATTTTCCTCTCCCAATCAGTGTTTTTGGTGTTGTTGCTAGATGCCAAGTTCTCAATAAGTCTCAAAGTCTCTTCTGGATTTGTAATGGTGAAATTCCCATCACTAGCAATGTCTAGAGCCATCTGGTAAACCACAATGATGCCTCTGAAGAAGGTACTAAGGAGCTGTACCTCGTTGAATCCAAGGTGTGGACAATATCTCTAATATGAATTGAATCTGATCCAGGAGCTCTTGGATGATTCTGCAGGCTTTTGTGTGAATGTAGCAACTATGTTCCTCAAGTATTCATATCGCTACTCATCAAAAAATTACACAATAAGGTGTTCTTGATGTCATCCTAGGATGTAAGAGATTTTGGGTTGTTACTGCTTATGCCAATATGAAGTCTCTCCAGCAAGTGAGTACTTGAAGAGCTTACATAGTAGATAGTCCTCAAGGACTCCATTGGCTTTGGTAGCAGAAACTAGATCCTCAAACCTCTCAAGATGGTCCATCGGATGCTCATGTGGGTGACCATGATAAGGTTTCTGTTCCACAAGTGTAAAGTATGCATGCTTCAGCAAGAAATCGTTCCTCTGAAAAAGTAGGAGGATAATTGGCAGATCTGTTGGCGTAGTATTGATCTGTGCGGTTGTAATCAGCCAACGTTCTAGTTCAAAGCAGCCTTAGATAGAGGTTCATCAGCTTCCTCTGGTTCAAGGATTATAGCCCCATGATCATCTAGTCTTGACTTGCTGCATTACACAGATGACCTTATTGGTCATGAAGGTCTCCGTTCTCATCCATCGTTAGTACAAGATTTGCCACCATGTTGTTTGCTCGCGAGTTAATGTTGATCAAAGAAGGTGTACTGCTGTTGATCGTTTCTCGCTCACTAGTAGTATCGATCGACGAAAGAGTGTTGTTGTCGATCGATGTCGTGCGCTTATATTTGTCAGATTGTGCGTTCTAACAAAGCAGGGTCTGGGAATATAGTTCTTTTTCCTTGTTGCTTCTGGTACTGTTGGGCATGCACCCGGAAGATAGAAAAAAAAATTGTTTAGTAAGTAAAATAAAAGAAAAACCTAGCCGAAATCTATCTATTAAATCTTATGGTGAATCCAGTGTTCACCGGTAACGACGCCAAATTTTAAATCACTCAAATAAAAGGATTAGTTGTAGTACTTAGGAATTGAATCCACAAGGAGCGTGGGCAGACAATAGACTTATAAATATAAAGATTAAGCTTAAGTAGTATATAATGGAAATCAACTGAGAGTTGGTTTGTAAGCTTATGAGTATAAATAGCTAGATCTAGGTTTTCAGGTTATATGATTGTTCACACAGATGCTAAAGATGTGTGGTATACCGTCCTAAAACTCGAATACTAAAGCAAGATTTCCAGCTAACGATGTGAATCTAAACAAATGACTAAGTCTTTGGTCTAGATTTCGCACTATCAGAAAAGAATGAGTATCAATTGATACTATGGTAAGAGTATCGATCAATACTAACTTAGACAAGCATTATCGTCCCGATCGATATGTTCACTAAGTTAATCTAGAGCAGCATTCGACATGCGTCTAACAGCCAGGCTCAACAATATTATTATTAGGTATAGATTCCACCGTCATATTTATCTATATCCTAAGTTCAGGGTTCTAGTTAGCTACTCTAGAGCACAAGCATTAAGATTCTGATGAATGATCCTTATGGGTTCACCCTAGCAGTTCTATAATTAGCAATACATATAAACCCTAATAAAACTCTAACTCTAACAAAGAAGACTACACAAACATAATCAAGCAAAGTATAATTGATATATGAATAGAATGCGTAAATAGAATAAGGTAAGAAAACAATGGACTTTCAATACAAATCTCTGAAGTATTCTTGATCTTCTCTCCAAAACTACTAAATGCTTATAAGTATTTTGGAATTGTTTGTGTATGGTAAGAAGGTGGTGGCTGCCCAAACAAAGGCAAAGCACATAAAGACTAAGTATAAAATCAGTCAGGGGTAGTATTATAATTATATGGGACTTCTGGGCTTCATGTCAGTCACAAACAAGTCGTCCCAATCTCTGGTTTTGCTACTGATCGATACCAACAAGGTGTTGTTGATCGATAGACTTCCTGAATCTCGACTCTGGCTTATGATTCTTCAGCAGCTACGAGTTTCTTCATCATGTAGCTCTAGAATGCTCCACTATCTCCACATTTCTCCAAAACGTAGTTGGACTTGAAATGACTCTAAAACAGACTCCAAACACATATATTGGTATCTAAAAAGGACATATCTTATCGGGTGAAAATCGGTAAAATCTATAGTATATAAGGAACTGAAGCTGGCCTCCAACCTAATAAACTCTAATTGCTTGTTTTGGGCTTGGTATACACTTGATCGGATTACTCTTTCATGTCTGAAAGGTAAAATTCTGTGTGATTTTTTTTTTCATTATCTCCTCTCTTCGGCATCTACAAAAAGAAAGGAAAGAGAAGATTGAGATGATTTTTTGAAAGATGAAGAGGGGTAGGAAATTTTCCTATGACTCTATTATTCTAATTCAGAAAGGAATAATCACACATTGTTGGAAGCGAGGGGTAGGTACATTACATATGACCCCATTATTCGCCTACACTTTTCAAAAGAAAGAAAAAAGAGGATGAACAAGACGGAGTGTATCAACGTCATTGATTCATTGAATTGAAAAGAAAAGAAAAAAGAAAAAGATTCAGAGAAGAGAAGAGAGAAATAGAGAGAAAACAAACCATAATAAGACTATATGTGTACTCAGATAACTTTTGGGGTAAGAGTCCTTGTGTTCTTTGATTGGTACTCTCAAGATTTAGCCTACGCATTTATTTGCATAAATGAGATCAGTAGAGGGATAGTCAGACAATATAATCTAAGTTGTTGGCTGGAATGGTATGGTTGCTAAGCCAAGGTAGAGTACATAAGGTACCTCTAAAGTTGGTATTGATTTGATGCGACTTGCAATATTTGATAGCTGATGATAGTAAGGTTAAAATTGTGTGAGTCCCTGCGTTTTAAAACCTCTTTCACAAGACTATTCTATGTTTTGCTTGAGGCAAGCAAAACGATAAGTATGGTAGAGTTGATATACCATGGATTTACCACTTTTAGGACATGGTATAAGTCTTTTTAGAGTCTATTATATGTGTTTGGAGTTTGTTTTAGAGTTTTTTCAGGTTCAATTACATTTTGGAGAACATTGGAGATTTTGAAGCTATTTTAGATGCAGAGTTGCACATATGCATAAGAAGTTTATATATGGATAAAGACCTTACCACAGTGCTATGAGCTTCTATTTTGACACAAGATATTTCTTTGAGTTAGATTCCAATGCCACCGGGTTGAGGTCAATCAGGATCCTAAAGCCAAAGTTATGCCCATTGTACTAAAGAGTGGTCCATCTGCCTCGTGAGAGGAAGTTGTCGAGATTCATAAGGTGTATCGATCGACACCACTGCCTTGGTGACGTTCGACACTGATTCCAGAAGACGGACCAAGTCTATTTCATGATAGACTTAGGCCCAGATGTCACTATAAATTACAAAAATGCCCCTAGATGACCGAAAACCTATTTATATATTTTCTAAGTCATTGTTGACAGCTAAGCTTTCTTTTATTCACAGTTTTAGGTTAGGAGAGAAGAGAGAAAATCCTTCAGAGTCCTCTTGGAACTCCATTGATTTTGGTTTTATTTTTTATATCTATTCATCTATTCTTTTTATGATTATGCTGACAACTATCATGTCTGAGTAAATCCACTTGCTATGTTTATGGATTTTCTAGGGTTTTGAATGAACTTTTGAATTATAGAATTGCTAGGGTGATCTATTGTGTCTTTTACATGGCTGTTGTTATTTCTTGTTTCTATAGTAATTAACTAGAAACATGATCATAGGGTAGTTTGGCTAGTTAGGCGCACGTGAGAGCATGGTCTATTACCTAAATTGAATCCTTCTTAGCTACGTTGTTAGGCGCACGTGAGAGCTGGTTTAGTTAACCTAGTGAACAAATCTATTATTTCATTAATTCTAGTCTGAGGAAGAATCGATCGACACTCACTCTATGGTATTAATCAACGCTCATTCCATACTTGCTTACGAGAGCTAGAACATAGGACTTAGTCATCTGATTTTTAATTGCATGCGAGAGCTGGATTACTTGCTTACTGAATCGAGTTCTATGATCAACCCTTGACATCTATAGATTATAGTTCTGATAACCTGAATGAAACCTAAGTCTAGCACCTTCCTTCTAGAAAACAACTCCGCTATTTATATTTTTGTTATTTACTGCTTTCTATTGTTTGACCTAGCTTAATCTGAAGCTAAAGTCTTTTGTGTGAAATATAAAATCTCTGTGGATATGATCCTTAAGTACTACAATCGATTACTTATTTGAGAGAATTTCTCTTGGGGTAATTTGAGCAAATCACTTCACCTGTCTGAACCACTTGAGAGTAGCCTCGGCATTAGCACCTTCTAGAGTATCTGCTTTTAGTTCATGAATTAAAAGCCCCTGATCATCCAATCCATGTCATCCTGCCTTACGCAGATGACCATCTTGGTCTTGCAGGACTCCTTTATCATATGTCGTTAGTATAAGAGTTGCCACCATGTTGTGTGCACGCGAGTTAGTTTCGATCGACGAAGACGTGTTGCTTTCGATTGTTGTGTGCTCGCGAGTTAGTTTTGATCAACAAAGACGTGTTACTTTCGATTGTTGCTCGCTCACAAGTAGTATCGATCGATGTCGGTGTGTTGATGTCGATCTATATTGTGTGCTTATCTTTGCGGACCGTGCGTTGTAACAAATTCGGGTCTGAGAATAGTAGCTCTTTTTCCTTGTTGCTCCTGGTACCGCTGGGCATGCACCTGAAAGACAAAGAAATTTTGTTTTGTAAGTAACTAAAACAGAAAAAAAACTAGACAAAATCTATCTATTAAGCGTAATGGGGAATCAAATGCTCCCCGACAACGGCACCACATTTGATATCACTAAAATTACCCTATGAAAAACGTTACTCTCTCAAATAAGAGGTTCAGTTGTAGTACTTAGGGATCGAATTCACATAGAGTGTAAGCACACAATAGATTTATTCATATTAAGATCAAGCTAAACAAATAATCTAAGCATTAAATAGTAGAGACTGATTAAGAGTTGGTTTGTAAGCTTTTAAGAATAAATAGTTAGACCTAGGGTCAATTATAGTATTGTGATATAGATGCTAAGGCTGTGTGGTAAAATGTCCTAGAAATTGAATACTAAAGCAAGATATCCAGCTATTGATACGAGTCTAATCAGGTGACTAAGTCTTTGTTCCACCAATCATATGTAAACAAGGAATGGGTGTTGATCAGCGCTATGGTAGGGTGTCGATCGATACTACCTTAGACAAGCATTAGCGTCCTAAAAGATATGTTCATTAAGTAAATCCATAACAGATTTCGTATGCATCTAACAACCTAGCTCAGCAGAATTATTATCAAGTATGAAACCTACTGTCGTAGTTATTTATATCCTAAGTTCATGATTCTAGTTAGCTACTCTAGAACACAAGTAGTAAGATCAATTCTGATGAAGGATCCTTATGGATTCACCATAGCAGTTCTATGTTTAGCATTACATATAAACCCTAATAAAACTCTAGCTCCAACAAAGAAGACTACTCAGACATGATTAAGCAAATAATAATAGATATCTGAATAGAAAGCATAGAATAGAATAGGTTAGAAAACAATAGAGTTCTGATACAAATCTCTGAATGATTCTTGATTTTATCTCAAAAACTACTAAAAAGCTTCTAAGTATGATGGAATAATTTGTGGGTGGTTAAAGGTGGTATGTTGCACAAACAATGACAAAAAACTTAAGTACTAGGTATAAAGTCGGCCAGAGGTAATCTTGTAATTATGTGGGTCTTATGGGCTTTAAGTAGGTCATGTACAATTCAGCCTAATATCTCGTGTCACTATTAATCGATACCAAAAAGGACTTGTCGATCGACACACTTATTAAATCTTGACTCTAATTTCTGATTCTTCAACAGCTATGAATTTTTTCTTCATTAAGCTCCAAAATGCTCTATAATCCACATTGCTCCAAAGCATACATGGACCTGAAAATACTCTAAAATAAAATCAAACACATAAAATAGACTCTAAAAATCACATATAATATGGATGAAAACTGGTAAAATCCATAATATATCAATATCTAAGAGAGGAAGAGATTACAACGTCTAAGTTTCTGTTCTCATTTTTTTTGTGTACCGTTGGTTTTAGTAAAATCACCAAGTGAGCTTCGTATATAGTTGAAAATTCTATCAAATGTTTTTGAGTAGATGTTTTTGATTCAACGTGGCAGAATTTTGTAAAACTGGATTGCGCCCTTCGTATCAGAACTTTACAAAATCATTGGAACAAAGTGAGGAGAAGCAAACGATGACTCGAGGAAGATTAAGGTGGGTGATAAGGAAGAAAAAGAAGCAACGCGATGTAATTCAGGTGAGGTAATCAGTTCATCAAGTTGTGAGTCAACTGGTCATGTCCTAGCCTTTATTGTCTTCGGTTTCCGTTGATTGTTTTGTGCGATCATGTTAAACTTCCCAAAGGTTGTCGATGGTGATAACGACGGTACGCTTTCTGATCTCAACGACAGCTCGGTTTCTGTAGATTTTTGACGCAATGAGATTTTTGTAAAAAAAAAAAAAAATAAGTTGCAGGACATCTAATCTATTAAAATTGAAGTACAAATAAGAAATAACCCTTATATTTACTTAATATTTACAAGAAATGCCATTGATACTATCCTTGCATCCAAACATCTAATTATTAACAAGAAAAAAATAAATTTGGGCTTAGCCCATTAACAACATTAGTCATTAAAATTGGAGATTTCATTAAAAAATGTATATGTATTTATACATATATATATAATTAAATTAGTTTTATTTTTTATTTATATTCATATAAGCTAACCTAACTATATTTGAACTATAAAAAAGTTAATAAAGTCAATAATTTTTTATATAATCTGAACTTATTCATTTACAATAACAAAATCATGTAACTTTCCATAACAATTTAGTAACTAAAATGCATACTAATATTTATTATAAATGGTTATATATACAAACAAATACAATGTATTATTCATTTGTACGATATACATCTAATAAGAATAATTTATGTAATTTATAAATTTAAAATTTAAAATTTTTAATCACTATATAATACATATACACAGTTATGTCTAGGACGGATCAAATTTCTGAGGTATTTTAGGATATACGGATTCAGATATGCATTCGTCGGATTCGTAAAATTGTTATCTGGATCTGAATATTCGGGGTTAGGATATTCGGACTAAAATCCGAATACACGCGGATATCTAGACCTATTTTTTTTAATTAAAAACTAACTATTAACCATCTATTAGTCTATTTAAAATTATTATTTGAAAAAACTTTGAAAGCATTCAAATTTAAAATTAAAATTTTAGTTTTTTATATAAAAGTATATATAATATACATAGATAACTATAATTAAATTTTAAATATTTAATATCCAGACCTAAATTTTACCATCCGAGTTCGTATTTGGATCAGTCGAATCCGTAAAATCACTATCAGGATCCCCAAATATCCGTTTTTTGAAGCGGATGGGATCTCAGATCGGATAACGGATATCGAATATTAAATTTCATTCATATATACAGTTATATCAAACAAACTGATTAAAATAATTGACATTCATAAAAATAACACCCGCGCGGGCGCGCGGGTCAAAGGCTAGTTAATATTTAAAGGAGACATACATAGGGTTTCTTACAAACTAATTGGGCATGAGTCTTGCTACGCCAAATTAACCGGGCGAATAATGGATCCTTACATTTGACATTCATCTAAATATACTGGTATCAACCCCTAACAAGAGATTAGTTCGCGTAAGTGTAGTAAATGTTTTAAAAAAAAAAAAAATTTAAAGGCTAAATGTTTAAACCATTGAAATTAATTAAAACCGCATTAAAACTCTTTATAAAGTTACTTATTGTATATTAAGTTCTTAAGTCAAATGTCAAGTAGTTGTATGTAAATCAATGATTATTATAAAACTAGAGGTTTATACCGCGCTTCGCGCGAGAATTTTTATTTTTAAGTTGTTTAAATTGATATTTCTTTTTAGTTTAAAATTTTAATTATACAATTTTGTGAAACATAATTTCTGTGAGTTTTTTGGTTATATAGGATATAATAATATTGAGAATGAAATTGTTACATTTGACTAAATTATATAATCTCATAGCAATAGTTTAATAAGATATTGTTTTATTTTTTTGTAGGAGATATATTTTTTTATCTTTGACGTCATCCACTATTATATTAATATTATTATTTTTTCGGTTTGTTGTGTATTGTGTCACTCGTCCATATATTTTGTAATTATTTACATGAATTTTTATTTTTGCAATGAGATTATGCTAGTTTTAATATGCATCATTTGTTTGTTTTTAATTTACATAATTAATTGGACTCAACAATATTATATTGATTAAATTATAAAAATTAAAATTTCACATTTTTACAATATTAGTAGGCGGTGTATTTTTTTTTTTGTGGTGCCTGACATTGTTACGATGTCATGAAATTGTTACTTATGTATTCATATATATTTTTAAATAACATGATATTCTAGTTACTCTAACATCATGAAGCAACTCTTAATACGTTTTCAGCATTTGTCCGCTTTAGTTTTATTTTCCATGCAAGCGTGTTCAAGTATATTTTACTGATCTTGAACTTTTTTTTCATAACATCAATTTGATCTATAGATAAATATTATTGTGTTATAAACTTTTCGTTGTTATGTGGAAATGCTGTAGTCATATATTTGTGTGTTTTTAAAAAAAAAATAATTATGTTCATCGAACGTAATAAGCTTCCGAACTACCGTTTGAGAGATATATTGTCAATGGGTTGTTATATATATGCAACAATTCTAATGAACTGAATGTTAATGGTATGTATGTTGATAGACATGGTAATGTTATGCAGCATTTGTTAAAATTAGTGTTAGATTCGATAATGTTACAAACAATTATTCAAGAAAATAGTGTTATGCATGAAATGATGTCTACTTAAGAAAATTTAAGGTGCCTTTCGAAATGCAAGAAACGATGTTGTGATGTCATTTTTCTTTCTTTATTTGTGTTTGTCAATGCTTTAATGATGGTAATAGATATGCTATTTTTATTATTTCATTTATTAGATCTTGTTACTTTTTTAAATAATATTTTTATTATGTATTAGATGGTTCGATGGTCAAAAAAAAAGAAATCAAATAATAGTGCAAATGGACATTTTTTTTTTTTTGAACTTCCTCTTTATTTTTGAAGTCTAAGTTTTTTAGATTCACTAAATTATTATATATTTGTAAAAACTATATGTGTTAATATTTTGATGGGTTAAAAATGAAATATTGATTAGAATAGATTTATGGATTATATATGTTTGCTAATTGATTACAATTAATTAAATTTAAAAAAAATATAATTATGTTTAAAATTTTATGGGTGAAAAATGAAATATTGATGAAAATAGATTTATGGGTTATTTTACATTTTGTAATTGATTTGGTTTAAATGTTAAATAAATGAAAACTTTAAGACAATTGGTTAAAATTTAAAAAAATTATGTTTATGTGTCCAATTTTTAAACAACTTCTTTTGATGATGTGGTTTAAGGAGAATAGACATTGTTCATATATATATATATATATATATATATATATATATCAATTATTAGATATATATATAATGATGTGGTGTGTGTGTGTTCAATTTTTAGACAATTTCTTAATGATGTGGTTTAAGGAGAGGAGACCTTGTTCTTCTTTATATATATAGATATCACTTTTATATATATATAGATATCACTGGTTTTTTGTAACACTGAATATATTATTATATAATTCTTATTTCGGTTACAAATAATGATAAATTATATGAAATAAATGTGATGTTGATGAACAATTTCATGAATATTTCTACAATGATATTGTCTTAAAGATTCCGGTAAGTTTGTATTCTATAATCGGTAAGATATTGCATCTTCTGAAAATTGAACACTTGTACTTATGTGGAAATCTTTAAACCTTTACCGATAGATCACGGTGATTTCACTGACTAATTTTGTTTAGACAAAGCCTAGATTAACTATATAAAAATTCCATTGAAACAACAAGCCTAACGTGCAGTCCACAATGACACAATGTGATCTCCATATAAAATTAATTAGACATCTTGACGTTTCTAAAAATAATGTTTATCTGGATGGCATATTTTTCCTATGAGTACATACATAACTTATGTACGAAACTAATACATTCATTACATATCCAATAATCCGAATATACTTAGAGGCCAGATACATGTCTTAATAAATTTTTCGGAAATTGCACTCTACAACCACAGAAAAAAGAAAATCCAAACTGGCAAAATAACCAAAAGCACATTTTCTATCTTTCTATCTTTCTTTACCCTTTTTACACAAAATTAATTGAGTTTTTGTTAGGTTCACCCTCTAGCCAATAGTATTTAGTTATTTCAAATTTAATATCAACAAAATAATAAAAATTTGTGAAATTATATTATGTTTTTTAACTAAATAAAAAATAGTAGTAATTACCAAAAAAAAAGAAAATTTTAAATATTGTTAACGCCGTAAGCAACTAAACCCTAAATTCTAAATCCTAAACTCTGAACTTTTAGTTAAATCTTAAACACTAAACCCTTAATTCTAAACCCTAAACAAAACCCTAAACTCCTAATCTTAAACCTTTGGATAAATCATAAACTCTAGGGTTTATGATTTTTTCAAAGGTTCAAGGGTTACCTAAGGGTTCAAGGTTTACCCGAGGATTTAGGGTTTATGATTAAGGGTTTAGTGTTTAGGATTTAGAGTTTGATATTTTGGTGATAGCGTTAAAATATTAAAAAGTTTTTTTTGTAATTACTACTATTTTTATTTATTTAAAACATAATATCACTTAACAAAATCTTATTATTTTGTTTCTTTTTTTCAAAAGATATCTAATCTAAAATAACTAAATACTATTGGTTGGTGAATTTAGAGGTTCACCTCCTATGATAAACCTAAGAAAAACATAAATTATTTTTCTTTTTTTTGGGTATTACACAAATAATCCCTCTTTTTTTAAAAAAAAAAGAAAGTTTCATACAAGTTCATCGAGTAATAACCCACTTTTGTAGAAATATACGATTTTTAGTTTGAGTTAGGGAAAATCTCATAAATAACCATGGAATTGGTATTTACTAAAAGTTAAATTTTAAAGTTTCCGACTACAACTTTCAACCTTCAAAATGATACTCGTATCACAAAATTCTTCAATCTAACTTATTTGTTCATAAGTAAAAAAAATTGAATAATTATACAGGCAAAACTGATGAAATGGTATAGAATTAGATTTTGGAAAGGGTTAGGATAATAACTTAATATTCAAAATAATAGTTTAAAAATTTTTCAAAAATAACTTTTCGTTTCAAAAAAAAAATTGAAGAAAAATTTGAAAAAAAATCCAATTTTTTTGAATTAAAATGTTTTTGTAAAATAATAAAAATATATTTATTTTAATTTAAATTTAAAATTAAATATATATTAAATTTATATATTTATAAGTAATGGTAGAAGAGTCTTTTACCTTTTTAATAAACCATATTTTGGTCATTTTCCCCTTTGTATGTTTTTTGTTCGAAAAGCTCATTTTAGAATCTTTTGAAATAATTGTCCATTTCAAATTTTATTTTCTTTATAAAATTTATATACTCTCAAATACAATTAATTATTTATTTATTTATTATTTTATTTCTTCAGTTTGATAATTCACTCCCTTATATAAATATTTTCTAGCTTTTGCTGTCATACATACATAATATTTTCTATGTTTGTAAAGAAAAATTTCCGTTAAAAATAAGTACCGTTTTCGATTTTTAATATAAAATTTATTAACGTTACTCTACATTTTATTTTTTATTGGTTAAAATATTTTAAGGTATATATAGGTAACTATATTTTTTATCTAGAAAATATATAAAATTAATTATTTTCTTAATGTGTGTACAAATTTAAAATGACATGTAATATAGAACATAACGAGTAACTAGAATTTACATCGTATTTTTTAGTTTCAGTTATGATTAATTATTGTTGTTGAAAACAAAATAATCAGGTGTTTCACATAACTAAAGGAATTAATCTAAAATCTCTGGTTATATTAAAAAAAATAGGCAATAAAACTGCACCATATTAATTTTGGAAATACCTAAATTGTTTGAGATATTTTATTCAAAATTAACTTTATAATAAGATTGGTTCGTAAAAAGAATGTTTATTCATTATTCTATATTTGAAAGGAGATCGATGGCATTTTACTTGACATTTGGACAGATTCATCACCAGTCACGGCTAATCTTAATAAATAAATATATAAAAAAAAAACCCAAAGATTTCTTGTGGGCCTGCACGCGATCTATTTTTTCTTTACGCGGTTTCAGCCGCTTAAATATTTTTGTATTTATGTCACATAAACGCTTCTGTATACTAGACACAGTTTTGTGCGTTTTCTTGAATTTCAATTCCAGTTGTTTTTTTTTTCTTTTTTGAAAAAACTTCTTCTTCATTTACTGTTGTAGAATCAATCTCTATCTATCTCTGAAATGGCCGAACGAGTCCATCCCGCCCATTCACCTCCAGTGAGCGGTCAATTCTCCGGCAATTTCAGCTCCGGCGAGTTTCCAGTCAAACCAGCGACTTACGTGATCCAAGTCCCCAAGGATCAGATCTACCGTGTTCCGCCGCCAGAAAACGCCCACCGCTTCCAACACCTCTCTCAGAAGAAAGTCCATCGAAGTCGCTGCAGGTGCTGTTTCTTCTCCATCCTCGCCGCCATTTTTATCCTCATCGTCCTCGCTGGAATCTCCTTCGCGGTTTTCTACCTCATCTTCTCTCCTGAAGCTCCTAAATATTCCGTAGAAGAATTCTCAGTCTCAGGTATCAATCTGATGTCGCCGTCTCCAATTTCACCTAAATTCAACGTCACCGTTAGTTCACGTAACGGTAACGGAAAATTCGGCATATACTACGAGAAAGGAAGCACCGTGGATGTTTACTACAAAGACGTCGATCTCTGTAACGGTGCTCTGCCGGTGTTTTATCAGCCGGCGAAGAATGTAACGGTGGTTAAGACGGCGTTGACGGCTTCGAGAATCCAGTTAACTAGTGCTATGCGAAAGGAGATGCGTAATGCGCTGAGCATGAAAACGATGCCGTTTAAACTGAAGATTAAAGCGCCTGTAAAGATTAAGATTGGTTCCGTTAAGACGTGGACGATAACCGTTAATGTTAACTGCGATGTTACGGTTGATAAATTAACGGCACCTTCGAGGATTTTGTCGAGAACGTGCAGCCATGACGTGGACCTTTGGTGATTTATAAAACCAAAAAAGTACCGAGGCCATTTTGGATCGTAGGATTTTACGTATTTTTAAATATTTTTGGTTATTGCTTTGCGGACAGAGGCCATCCAATCATATACTGTGAATTTGTGATTGGATGGCACGTATCTGTGAAATGAATGATTTTTTTCCAATTTGAAACTTATTTGATGATTCAGTTGTCCAAAAAAAAACTTTTGATGATATGTTGAAAACATTTTTTGTTCGTTTCAAGTTGGGTTAACCTGCTATTTCAGAACTATCATAGACATCAAATGTCCATAAACTGAATATTGCTATGACTATGACTTTGTGCTATATTTCTATAAATTGAATATTGCAAACGTATATTTCTCCCTGAATTTAAAGTTACAATCTTACTTCTCCCCAAACCCATAGTTCAAACTTCAAACCTCAATTATACATGAAACATAGTTTAAATCGCTTCACTATTTACTAAACAATATTAACCAGCTAAACCAAATAAATACCCAAATTTAATTAAACCAAACCCTTAGACCCCAAGAAAGAAAAAACCAGATCCATTACACAAACCCCATTGTTCTCCTCTTCTTTACCCGATTAGTTAGATGACGATAACAAATATTCCTTTCAGATCAACACTGCCAAAATCATAAATTTAAGACCAAATCCTACGAGAAACCAAAAAAGCTAAAGAGAAGTCCAAGCAACGACACACACATAAAGATTCAAAAGTTAAAGCTTTTAACACTAAGTCCGATGTGATATCACAATCCGAATCTCAAAAGTTTCTAACACAAAAAAGAATGCTTTGAAAATGATTACGAAGAAGAGAAGCAATTGAGCTAGTGAGCTCCATCTACCACGTCGACAGATTCAAAACAGATTTTTTTTTTTCATTTGGGTCTTCTCCATCTTATGCATTTGATTTTTATTGACCTGAAGCCATGATTTAATTACGGGTGAGCTAAATCAAGTTGTCGGGTGAAGAAGAAGAAGAGAACAATGGGTCGGGTTGTGTAATGGGTCTGGTTTAATGTTTTTTTTCTTGGTCAAAGGGTTTAGTTTAATTAAATTTGGGTTTTTGTATGGTTTAATTGGTTAACAATGTTTGGGAAATAATAAATCGACTAACACCATGGTTTATGCATAATTAAGTTTTGAACTACCCGTTTGGAGAGAAATAAAATAGTAATTTTTAATTTGGGGAAAAATACATTAACAATATTCAATTCGGAGATATAGCACGAGGCCATACTTTGATTTGATTATGTATTATAACTTTAATTCTATGTTCCATGTTGGAGTTAAAATCGGTCATGCAAAACCAATAGCTAAAATCTTTCGAGAAAAATTTAGCTTAAACAAATGTGAACCGAAAATATCGAAAGAATTACACCGCATAAGCTCGAGCTATTTTAAAAAGGATATGACAACTAAACTTCGTATATTTCATCCCAAACAAGATATGGAAGAGTTTTTATCCAAATATGAAAGATTGAAAGGCATAGCGTGATCCTACGTTTTTTTTTACGTCGACGTTATGACGAATCCCTTTTACGATGATGTTGTCAGATCCCCCTTTTTCAGGTTACTACGACGTTACGACGGATCCCTTCTAAATCCCTAAACATTAAGTCCCTAAACCCCAAACCATATACGTCATCTCTTTTTCTTTTTACATATAAAACTCTACACACATGCATCACTTCTTAATTCATCATTTGAGTAGTGAAATTAATTTTGGAATTAAAATTTATTTATTTATTTTTTCATAAAGAAAAAATTATTATTAATATTTATAACAATATTACAACATTCTGATTCATTGCTGTGGAGTTTTATTTCACTTTCAAATTAACCATATTTTTCACTTTTACTCTCTCAAATGAGAGGTTCAGTGTACTACTCATGGATCAAATCCACCAAAACTCTAGGATTGCACAATAGATTTATTGTTTTCGAATTAAAGCTAAATGAATTATATAATAACAATAAAAGCGATTTCTAGACTAATTTGGTTTGTGAAGATCAAATTAAGAATTAGAATTAGGGAAAATTCTTAGGTTAGATTAGATACTACATATTAATAGATTGCTAGGATTTTATTAAGAACTATTCCCGAACTCAAACCTTAGGGATTAGGAGATCGTTCTCGCACATCTCAACTTAGCATCGATCGATGTCCATCAGGTGGTATCGATCGATGCTCATTCTAAACAATATTGGTTTCGCGGTTTGATGGGTTCTCTAAACTTCAAATTCAACTCTCGTTTGTTACCGGTTATTTAGACTGTTTAAGATAGATTCCATGTTATAACCAAATTCTCGCTTGTGTTATAGAAACCTAATTTCTAAGGTTGAAGTGATCAAGTTCAACTTAGCATTAAAAGTAACTTAAACAAAGAACAAAGAAGATTACCCTAACAATTCTACAAAATCAGCAATACATTATTACCATTGAATAACCCTAAATCTAACAGTGAACTACACAAACATAGCAATAAAGAACATGAATAAATTGCATAGAATAAACTGAGTAAAAAAGATAAGGAGTTTAAGATCTTCTGTGTAATGGTGATCATATCTTTCTCTCCAATAGATGTAGCAATGTGTTCCAACTCTCAATTCTAAAACTCTTGTGTAACTTAGAAGACAACTCTTTTTAGGTCCTCTAGGCTTAGGTCAAAACTAAGATAGAAAACCCTAATCAATAGTCTAAATTTTGGCAAGTGACTTGTCTTGCAAATGATGGAACTTCTAGGTAAAACTCGTATTTCTCAAACCTTCACCAATCTCGCTGTCGACTTGGCTGTCGATCGACGCACAGTGTATGACGTCGATCGATGGTCCACTCGCAAATCTGGATCCGACTCTGAGTTTTTGCTGAGCATCCTAAATGTTCAAAAATATCCCAAAAGCTCAAATTGTTTCCAATGAGTACTTGGACCTGTAAATACTCTAAAACAATACCAAATGCATATAAAAGACTCAAATTACTCTATATATCATAGGTAAAATAAGTAAAATCCATGGTGTATCAACTCCCGTAGACTTAACATTTTGCTTGTCCTCAAGAAAACAAAGCTTATGAAAGAGTTTTAAAAAGCGGAGGCTCACATAATATCTAAGTATAAATGTCACCCTACTTTGTTGCAACCACATTGATGAACCCCTAGAGAGGAGATCCTTTTTGTCCTTGATTCTTTGAAGGAAGATCTGATGGTTTGAGAGAGATCTGGGTTGATTTTGATGATGATGGATGGATTGATTGGATGATCTTCAGAAAATGATCTATGAAATGATCAGATCTTGTGTAGATGTGTCTAAGATCAAGAGAATGAACTCTGATTGTGATCAAAGACAAGTTTTGCTTGCAGAGAATAAACTCTTAGCAATCAATGTTCAAAGATGAATAAGGGATTCACAAATTTAGAGAGATTTTTGATAAAAAGATGAATGAATCTTATTCTGGTTGTCCATCACTTTATATAGGAGTTAAAAGTTATAGAAATGAAAAGACAAAGTGTAGAAATTAAGAAATTTAGAAACTAGGAATGTAGACTTGATTTTGGACCAGAATAAGTGTTTTGTTGTATGTCTCTTTGCCTGACCACAACCTTGACTTTCTTGATGACTCCCTTTTGGTATTCTTGGTGAGAATGGGCTTGAAATGGACTGAACAAAGGGCTGGTCGAATTTGGCTTGAAACGAACCCATAATGAATTTGTTATAAATTCTCCATGGGCTGCAATACTTCTTCTTGGGAAACTTGATCCAAAACACATCCAAATGGTTTCTTGGACTTGAATTTCGTGGCTGATTCATCAGAAAGAGATAATGGATCCTTAACTTTGGGTTTGAACTTCTTTTGGGCTAAGAGAAACAAATCTGATCCATCTTTTTTTTGGGCCAAAAATCACTTGTCCAGCTAGGTCCATGGCAGCTTCAGTGTCACTCTCATTCAACTCTAAGGTAGTGTCACTTAGCTCATCCAGGTCATTTAGCTCAATCACACTCACATCAGCTGGTGTTAGCTCAGTATGCTCGCTTTTCTTCCATCCTGGTTTGTCCTTTGTTTGATGATCAGCTGGCTCGACCATGGTTACATCACACATCCTATTAAGTTAATCACAGAAGAACTTTATATACCTTATCCTAGTATAACAACCAAATTCATTCTACCAACAACTCAACGAATACTAGTCGGAATCGCCTCCCTACTGATTTCATTTCTTTGCATAAAATAAAAGTACAGGCTTTACCTTGGGAGTATAAATCAAAGGATACATGAATTCTTACCTCTAGAATTTTGGACAACTAAGTACAAAATCTTCTCTGATCCCTTTCTTCCCTATACTCTCTCTTCTGTGAATCTTTTTGGATCTCAAACTTAATGGACAATGATGTTGATACAGTCCATCTTATCATCTTATTTTTGAATATATATATATATATATATATATATATATATATATATATATATATATAATAACAAAGTTGTAGGCGAATAGTAGAGTCATCAGTAATGTACATATCCCTCGCTTCCAACAGTGTGTGATCGTTCCTTCGAATTAGAATAATGGGGTCATCGGTAATGTATCTACCCCTCTGCCATCTTGGGAAGTCATCTCAATATTTAAGCTTTTAAATAGATGCTGAAGAGAGAGAGAGAGAGAGAGAGAGAGAGAGAGAGAGAGAGAGAGAGAGAGAGAGAGTTGGGAACCAGAGGTTCAATGACTTGTACCTACAGACTTGCATAAGGAATCCGATACAATGTATACCAAACCCCAAAACAAGCAGATAATGTCATGATTATTGTTTGGAAATCAGCTTCGGTTCCTTCAAACTTTCTAAGCAAGTGTGATATAATGGTAGGATGATCCACTTTGGTATCTCTAGTAATCTCTGTAAACAACCTTCTAAGAATGATGCTAAAGTGTGGTTAGTCAATAATAAATCTTGATCATAGTCTCCTTCTTGACTCAATAAAAAATTATAGAAAAACTTATATAATTATAGAAATACAATTCAAAACAAATAAATAGCATTAGCGAACCTCCCCCAGATTTAAATTACATTGTCGAGTGTAATTTGTCTTGGATTGGTTAGGAGAAATTAAATTATAAGGAAATAATGTTAGAGAAAGTCAAATATACCAACTCTGGAAGGAGTATCGATCAATGGCAATAGGTGAATGTCGACCGATGGTAAACCATGATCGTTGATCGATGGTAAACGGGTGGTGTCGATCGATGGTGGATTCGAACTATCTGATGTGTCTTTCTTGTTCATGTGCCATCGATCGATGTCAGGACCTTTTCATCGATTGATGGTGTGTTAATAGACTGAAATTGTGTGTGTCTACTCTCCAATCTGATCATGTCTCTTTAGGTTAGCTCTGTTAGACACTCAAATACAAGTCAAAACATCCAAATAGCAATAAATAAATAGTCTAAATCCAAATGCAACAAAAAAAAATGAGTACGAGTATAAGTCTGAAAATAAAATGAAATAAGAGACGAAGGAGTATCAAAGGGACTACTCCTCGTCTGAGGTATCCAAGTCGGGCTGCTGAGGCTGTGATGATGCTCCCGGTGGCGATCTCATTCTGGTCCTGGACGGCTGAAACACTGGCACCGAGACTTTGTCTCCACTCTGGCCCATATTACTCGAAGTGCGTCCACTATGACCCGCTGGAAAACACCATGGTCGTGAATGGGGATCTCTGGGATCTGAAGGAAAGTTGGGGAGATGGAGGTGGCTTTGCTGGCTCGTCCGCTGCTGCTTCTGCGACCAGATGGGCTGGTATGAAGCCTCCTCTGCGCCGTACCCTGAGAGGTGCCGTGTGGAAATGTTGCTCAGCTGGTCGAAAGGCGAGGCGCTCAGGATCATCAACCAAGTATGTCACCACGTGCACTGGGAGCTCTATCATCTAAGGCCCCTCGTCATCCACAAAGGACCAATACCGTCCCTCCTTCAGCCACTGGGTCCTTGACATGGTGTGTTTATTTTTCTAGCAAGGTATGAATATCTTAAACGGTTAACTATCAAATTAACCATAATATTAACACACAAATAGAACTCTTGCCAAGAGAGATCATGTGTAGTACTTAGGGATCGAATCAACAAAGAGCAATGACACACAATAGATTTCTTATTTCTAAAGACTAAGCTAGGTATATATATATATATCAATAGTAAAAATCAGTTTAAAGAATATTCCTTTATCAGGAGGGATAGATGCAATATGGAAATATAATAATAATGCAAGTATGTAAATATATTGATAAACTAACTAAACGCAAATGTAAATATGTTAGACCTAGGGTTTGAGGCTTAATGGATTATAGGAGATAGGAAACACGGAAAGGTAAATATTCTATAACTCATATATTAACTATTCTGACCCTTTTAACTCCAACTCTCATATGCGAGTAAAAAGAAAGACCATCGATCGACGGCTAAGGCCTGATGTCGATCGATGGTGAAATAAGAAGGAAGTGTGAACGAGATTTGATATGTTCACCAAGCTAATTAGACCAGCTCTCGCATGCCCCTAACAACCTAGTTCAATAGAGTCTATTATGGCACATAACCTACTCTCGTAGTCGTCCATGTTCTACTTAAGATATCCTACTTAGATATTCTAGAATGCAAGCATTAAGCACAACTCAATTGATGGATATTATCTTAACCTAGCAATCCTACTTTTGGGCTAATCCATGATTGCCATCATTCAACCATAAATCTAGTTGATAACTACTCAGACATATTTAAAGTAAGAACGATAGTCTGAATATAATGCATAGATAAAATAATGGATTTCAATACAAATCTCTCTAAGGAGTTATGGATCTTCTTCCCTACAAACCTTAAAATTATAATAGAAAACTAAACTTTCTTTTCTTAACTCTCCAACTCTCCACAACTTTTGTGTGCAATACATAAAGCATAAATATAAAACTTAAAATCTAGGTCAAAACTCTTCCAAGGTATCTTCGTTATCGATCGATGGCAAGTGTGCAGCATCGATCGATCTTGGTCTTGTACCATCGGTCGATGACAGGTTTGTGTCGTTGATCGACGACTATCTTGTACTTCGACTCTCTCAATGATAAGCTATGGATTCTTCTCTTCTAAATGTTCCAAAAGCTCCAAGTATCTTTATATATCTCCAAAACGTACCTTGACCTGTAAAGACCTTAAAAGATAGCCTAGACACACATAATAAACCCTAAATAGAGCATATATCATGGCCCAAAACTGGTAATAAATAGGCTACATCAACTCCCTAAACTTAACCTTTTGTTTGTCCTCAAGCAAACAAGCCTGCAAAAGAGGTTTTGAAAAGCGAAGACTCACATAATGTCTAAGTATAAATGTCACCATACTTTGTTGCAACCACATCTTATCAGGTCAATCACTGAGAAACTTTATATACTTTATCCTAGTATAGCAACCAAATCCATTCTACCAACAACTTAGTGAATACTAGTCTGACTCGCTCCTTTACTGATTTCATTTCTTTTCATAAAATAAAAGTTAAGGCTTTACCTTGGGAGTATCGATCAAAGGATATATGGATTCTTACCCCTGCAAGTATCTGAGCACATAGGTAGTCTTCTGTGATCCCTTTCCTCTCTCTCTCTTCTCACTTCTCTCAGTCAATGTCTCTTTTTTTAGGGTATCATCTTATTTTTTTAATTGACTGAGATATTTGGAAAGGTTTCCATGAATCAAACTCTAATGGTTTTTGTAACCAGATCATGTTCACTTCTTTTTCACTTTTACCTCTTTCTAGAATCATATGAATCAAGCTTCAATGATTGTAGCCACCAAATCATGTTCGACTCCTTTAATCTGAAGGGGAGAGATAGGGAAATCAGAAGCACATAGACTGTTACCTTCCAGTCTTGCAGAAGGAATCTGATCTAGTGTATACCAAGCCCCAAAGCAAGCAGATAATGTCAAGATTAGTATTTGAAATCAGCTTTGGTTCCTTCAAACTTTCTAAGCAAGTGTGATATAGCGGCAAGATGATCCACTTTGGTATCTTTAGTAATCTCTGAAAATAACACTATAGGCGCAACCATCTGAACTCGTCTGCTTTTGTTGATCAATGCATATGAGATGTTGTTGATCGATGCTAAATGATCAATGTCGGTCGATGCTATAGTTCTGATATCGGTCGATGTTGTCCGTAAAGAAGTGTCGGTCGACGCTGAGTAGGTGCCGTCCATCGATGCTTGTCGTCTTTCTTTGCTGATCGTACGCTCGAGTTTCTGTGGGTCTGAGAATAGTAATTCTTGTCCTTTGTTTCTCCTGGTACAATTTTGCATGCACCTGAAAATCAAAGAAAAATAAAAATCAGTAACTTGAAAGTAACAACAAACCTAGACTAAATCATAGAATTAAATCTATGGCGATCAATGCTCCCCGGCAATGGCGCCAAATTTGACATTGTGGTGTGTTTATTGTTCTAGCAGAGTATAAATATCCTAAACAATTAACTATCAAATTAACCCTTAATCCTAACACACAAAACAATACTTTTGCCAAAAGAGATCATGTGTAGTACTTAGGGATCGAATCCACAGAGAACAATGACACACAATAGATTTCTTATTTCTAAAGACTAAGCTAGGTGATTATATATATATTGGTAACAAGTAATCAGTTTAAAGAAATATTCCTTATTAGAAGGTGTAGATGCAATATTAAAATATGCTAATAATTTAACTAGATGTAAATGTAAATATGTTAGATCTAGGATTTCAAGATTCATGAATTATAAGGAATAAGATGCACATATATGTAAATATTCTAGAACTTAGATATTAACTACTCTGGCCATTTTAACTCCAACTCTTGTATGCGAGCAAAAGGAAAGACCTTCTATCGATGGCTAAGGCCTGATTTCGATCAACGGTGAAATCAGAAGGAAGTGTGAACGAGATTTGATATGTTCACTAAGCTAATTAGACCAGCACTCGCATGCGCCTAACAACCTATTTCAATAGAGTCTATTATGGCACAGAACCTACTCTCGTAGTCGTCTCCGTCCTACTTTCGAGATCCTAGTTAGCTACTCTAGAATGTAAGCATTAAGAACAACTCAATTGATGGATATTAACTTAACCTAGCAATCCTGATTTTGGGCTAATTCATGATTGCTATCATTTAACCCTAAATCTAATTGGTAACTACTCAAACATAATCAAAGTAAGAATAATAATCTGAATATGATGCATTGATAAAATTCTTGGGTTCTAATACAAATCTCCCTAAGGAGCTATGAATCTTCTCCCTACATACGAATCTCCTCTAAATGCTCCAAAAGCTCCGAGTATCTCCATATATCTCCAAAACGTACCTGGACTTATAAAGACTTTAAAACATAGCCTAGACACACATAATAAACCCTAAATAGAGCCTATAACATGGTCTGAAACTGGTAATAAATAGGTTATATCAATATTCTCGAAGAATCTGTTGGATAAATTGAGAAGTTCTTGATAAGAACAACTTTCCCTTGTAGAATAACCTCCCTGCGACAACTGTATATCCTACTTTAGGCATTGTATCCAACAACACTTCCTTAATCAACCACTGAATATCTTTAGTTGCATCTAATTCATCAAAGATATTTTACATTTGTAGTGAAGAAGAGACCGTTAACGCACAGAGTACTCCATTTGCATTCAACTATCTATCAATCATCACTCTCGAGAGGCCATCTACCACCTTATTTTCCACTCAAGCCTTGTAAACTATCTCAAAATCGTACCCCAGAAGTTTGGTCAACTATTTCTGATAATCCAAAGCGATATCACGTTGCTCCAAGAGAAATTTAAGGCTTTTCTGATCCGTGTGCACAATAAACTTCTTCCCCATAAGACAATGTTTCCATTTTTGGACTGCCATGATGATAGCCATCAGTTCTCTTTTGTAGATCAATTTTAATAGTTCTCTGTCGAGGAGACCCTTACTGAAGTATGCAATCGGCTGCTTCTTTTGCATCAAAACCGCGCCCAAACCATGCCCTGAAGCATCAGATTCGACAACAAAAGGTATAGAAAAATCTGGTAGTGATAGGACCGGAGCTGTGACCATGGCGTTCTTCAAACTTTCAAAAGCTTTCTGAGTTAAACCCGTCCATTCAAAACTTTTGGACTTGAGAAGATCTGTTAATGGACGAGCTAAGACTCCATAACCCTTCACAGAGCGACAGTAGTATCCTGTCAGACCAAAGAAGCTTCTCAATTCCTTTACTGGTCATGGATTTGGCCAGTTCTGTACAGCTGAAATTTTACTCAGATCCGTTGCTACCTGTGAAACTGATATAATGTGGCCCAGATAGTCAACTTGTTCCTGAATGAATAAGAACTTTTCTGATTGGCGAACAACTGATGCTGAAGTAGCTTCTGAATCACAACTGCAAGATGAGTATTATGTTTCTCCACTGATTTTCTGTAGACCAATATGTCATCGAAGAAACCATTAATCAAGGCCTGGAATGTTGCTGGAGCGTTTCTCAAACCAAACAGCATGACGAAAAAACTCATACTGACCCTAATGCCTTCGGAAAGCTGTCTTTTCTATATCTGGTTTTTCGGATGATACCTGGATCGCAGATCCAGCTTAAAGAAAATGACGACACCATTTAGCTCATCCAAGAGTTTCTCTATTACAGGGATTGGGGATTTTTCTGGTATAGTTGCTTTATTTACTGCTCTATAGTCCACACAAAAACGTGAGCCCCCAGCTTTCTTCTTTACCATAAGCACCGGACTCGAGTACGGGCTTCTTCTCTTCCGAAACAATCCTGCCTCCATCATTTGTTCCACCATATTCTCAATTGCTTCCATCTGGATATGTGGGTAACAATAAGGGCAGATATACAAAGTTTTGGTGCCTTCCCAAAACCTTATCGCATGTTCATATCCTCGTATTGGTGGTAAACTCTTTGGCTCTTCAAATACGTCTTTGTAAGTTTCCAACACAGTTGTTATTGACTGCAGAACAAATGATGTGTCAGACACCGTTGCAGAAAATAACCTGATGTCACTACCATCACACTCCAATCCTGAAGGATCGCTCTAAATATTGTCTCATGTTTTATGTATTTCTACATTTACATGAAGTGTAACCTTCCCCGGTTTTGTCACGAAAGAGAGCAGTTGCTTTTCCCAGTCTACTTCACAAGTTCCCAGTATTCTCAAGCACTGAATACTCAAGCTTATATCTGCACTGCCTGGCTCTAGAACAATGAAGTCAGTCATCACACGAACTGTCTGTGAGTCTAAAGTTACCTTCTTACATATTGTAGACCCCTTCACTATGATTCCAGTACCCACTAATACGGTGAAATTGTTGTACGCTGTCGTCGGTAAACGAGCATTTTTTGATAACCTCCAGTGATATGAAGTTGTGCTTGGCTCCACTGTCAATGAGAATCACCACGCTAATATTCCTAATATGGCCTTTTATCTTTGTTGTTGTAGGCGAGGTCCAACCAAGGAAGGAGTGTAAAGATAGTTCCATCACTTCTGTGCATTCTTCTCCTTCACATGCTTCATGAAACTCCTCTTCCACCAATTCCAATTCACAATCTTGTGTAACCACCATTACTTGTAACATTCAATTTTTGCAAAGGTGTGTCTTGGACCAATGTTTTGGACACTTAAACACAACCCTTTCCTCTTTTTATACTTGTAGTCTGCGTCTGAGAGTTTGATAGGAGGACCATTCTTCTCATTTGCTCGTGGTTGTGTTGTCTTCTCTTCTTGCTTATGTCATGGATCTATATTATTAGGTTTAGGTTTCCACGATGGTGCAATATACAACGGTGCTTTAGCTGTATTGGTACTTGTCAACCGCCCACTCTTCCGTTCTTGAGACTTCATCAAGGCAAATAGTCTACAAAACTCACTATCTTCCATCTTCATAACTGCTTCAGTATGACCAGGTAATGTCTGAGGTTCCTTCATCTTGATAACCTCTTTCAATTCTTTTTTAAAGCCGTTGAAGAAGATATCGTTAAAAATTTCTTCTGAAACTCTCACCTGATATGTTAGCTCCTGAAATTCTCGCACATACTCTGCAGCTGAACCAGTTTGTTGTATACTGAACAGCCTCTTTCCCGGAGTTTTCTCAAACGATTCAACAAACCGAGAAAACATCCTCTTCTTGAACTCCGTCCAGTCTCGGAAAGGTCTGAACTCCATTTCATAGTTGAATCATCTGAGAGTGTCCTCTGTTAAGCTCATCTAAACCAATTCCATCTTATACTCCGGAGTACTCTGAAGTATTTCTCAGCCTTTGTGATCCAATCAAAAGGACTTTGTCCCAAAACAAAGGCATCTCCACTTTCTTGTATAAACCTTCTTTGTTCTCATATCTATGATCTACTGGCCGATAACCTGGAGCAATATCATCCCGGTTATGTTCCAGATTAGCGTTTTGTACCTGAGTTGGGATCTGAGCTCGCAGAGGAACTTGATTCGCTCAGCTGGACTCTGCTGGAGCTTGAAGTGGTTGATTTGGTTGGAGAGATGCGAGAAACGATGTCATTGTTGCTTCAAGTCTATCAATCTTAACATCGGAGGTCTTCATCATTTCCTTAATCGTTTCTGTGTTGATTTGTGAGGTTGCGACGATCATATTTACTCGTTCATCAATAAGATCGAATTTTCGGTGTAATTCCGCCACCGATGTCTCTAAGACCTCGATCCTCTGCATCGATTCACCAATATGTTGCTTCACCGCCGCCTTTGATATCTTCATTGTCATATTCGCGTAGCTCGAGATGCTCACCGACCCAAATGATAGAGTATACAATATTGTAATATGTATTTCTCTTTCAAATTGGACAATACTCAGTTTGTAGAATATAAACTAAGCCCAAATCTCAAAAGCAATTTCTTAAGAACCCAATGTACAATCCTGCTTTTTAGCCAAAATACAAATGAGTCCTCACATTATTTATACTATTTCTAATGACTCAAAGGTTTCGTAACCAACTCCCACCAAAGTTGTTATGATCATCAGCTTCATAGATCACTTGTCTTCCTTCTCGACTTGATCAGCAGATCTCCTGCTCTTCCCTTCACTTATCTTCCTCCGGTAATATACTCTTCAACTCTTATCAATGCCAAGCTTGTGGAGTAGAAGGTGAGACTATAAATCATCTCCTCTTTACATGATGGCTCGTCAGATTTGGGCACTCTCAAACTTCCCAAAGCCACGCTTAGACTTTTCCTCAGGGTCTTTATTCTCAAGTTTTCATTATCCCCTCAAAACAAGTAAGTTTTCTTCATTATCTCCAGATATTGCTAGAAGGTTTCCTTGGACTCTTTGGCATATTTGGAAAAGAAGAAATTCTGTGATCTTTGAGGGTAACTGTTTTTTGTCCTTTGGAGAGCTTTAAAAAGATAAAGAAGATGCAGACCTCTGTTTTTAGCTCAAAGGGTTAGAAGCTGAAATAGAAAGCCCTCATCCTTCAACTAAAGGCCTCTCTAATCAAACTTGGACACCACATCCGCCTTCTTGGGTTAAATGCAATCTAGCTTACTCACGGGACAAGAAAGCAAATCTTGTTGGAGTTTCTTGGGTGTTAAGAAATCATGACAGAAAGGTCCTTCTACATAGCCGCCATGCTATCGCTCAGATTGACAGTCTTGATAATGCAAAGCTCCAATGCTATTATGAGCTATTAATAGTATTCCAGCTTAAAGCTTTCTAATGTTATCTTCCGTACTGAAGCAAAAGACTTGGTGGGAGCTGTTACAACGAAGGCGTGGCCATCTTTCGCTTTTCAAGCTTCAGAGATCAAGCTTGCTCTATCTACCATTCCAAGTTGGAAGCTTCAACCAGATATTCCAAATACTAATCGAGGTGCATTGCTCATTGCCGAAAGTGCTTCTTTTGGTGCCCGGTTACATTCATATGTGGCTAGGTGTTATCTTTTTTGGCTTAAGAATACTTTGGTTAATGATCTTGTACCTGTTTGATTAGTTGGGTTTAAACGTTGGTTTATCCATTTTGGCTTCTCATATGTTTGAGGCATTTTTGGGTTTATGTTTGTAACCATCTCTCTCAAACTTTGTCATCTTGTTTATAAACATCAGTGGGAAAAAAAAAGATTGTTCTTAAACAATAGTTAACTTGCATACATCATCAATTCATCTTCTCACGTAACGTTTGTCGTAATCATATATTGAAAAGTCAGTTTCTTCTTTATACTTTATTTGTTTATTATATTTTGATATCATGCTTATATTATCTATTGTGTATTCGTTATAGTCTTATAGACATGGCGAATATTACCACATCTCATTATTGAGAGTTAAACCAAAATTATTACTTGTATTTTTGTCAAAAAAACTATTAGTATTGATATAATTATTTTTGTTTCATAGATTACACGAACAGATGATCTTGTTAGAATATTTCTTAATATCTTTTTTATATATTAGAACCAAAAAAAAGAAAATTGGGTAGACGAATATTTAACAAAAGAAGGTAAAACAACTCTTATAAATAGTTTCAAAAAAGGTACGAGATATGATTTAGTATAGAAAAAATTTTAAATATCATCTTACCAATCAAAAATTTTGGTATGATTAGTATACTCGGTTAACAAGACTGGAGTAACTATCATGAACTAAAAAACTGGACAAATCAATATGTATAAAGAATGGTGAGAGATGAGCGGATAAAAGTAATTTAAATAATTGATTAAAAAGAAATTTATGTATTTGACATATCATTTATTTTAATTTATTGAGCTTTAGTGGATCTCATATATGAGCTAAAGATGGGTGGTTAGCTGTGAATGGTCGGGGTGTATATCGTCCCCAATATGGATATGATACTGAAATGCAATTCAATATCCGAACAATTTCTTAAAATTAAGATGTAGATGTATAATTACCTAACATGGTGGATGAACAAGTTGATGATCATCTATGTCCAACCTCAAGCGCTAATCACCCACTTCCTGCTGGTGGTAACATTCATCTAAACAAACATGAACGTACGACCTCAAACATTGATACCTCATCATCAGAATTATCAACAGTATTGCGAGAACGCTCAAATACAATAAAACTGGCAGCATGTGAAATGTCATCTGCTTTGACATCTGACATAATCATGCCTTCACGACGTCTACACCAAATTTCAGAGATTGAATTTGGTTCATATATTTATTGGGATGCCACTAAATTACTCTCTGAAAATGAGACTGTCTGAAGATGGCTAATAGGGATTTCTTAAAATGACAATGCACTTTGCTAAATGTCATTGGTCGTAAACATAACGAATAATTAGTAATATTATATATTGTTTTTTTTGATTTAGGGTTTTTTTAAACAATTTATTTTCCTTTCAATTGAATTTATTAAGCTAATTTATGTACTTTTTACTAGAGGAAATTTCTGTTTTACCACAAGTTTGATACCACTTTTCAAATTTACCATTAATGAATGATTATTTTCAAAAATACCCTAAATGAATGATGAAAATAGATTAAACTAATTTTCTAAATATTTATAAAACATTTAAAAACTCAACTCCACCCCTTTAACATTAAACCTTAAACAATAATCACTAAAGTGTAAACCAAAATATAGTATATTTTTTATTGAAGGTATTTTTGAAAAATGGTACTCAACTTGTGTTATTCTTAGCAATTTCTCTTTTTACTACACATATTGTTACATTATACTTTAGTTCACATATAAGTTATGTTTAGATAATTTTATTATTTATAGATTGTACAACTATTTCTTTGTATGATAGAAGATGGAGATGAAGAGGATTCTCAGTTAATTTCTGAACTATCATACAAAACCAGGATAGAGAAAACGGTTAGACAACCATTGTGGTTAGACAATCATTGTGTGCACATCTTAGTAGTGGTCGTCATCTTGTCCACGATTTAATCCGTGGACATCCATTACAATTTCAGTTTCTCCTAAGAATGTGCCCAAAGGTATTTCTTGATCTTTGTGACAAGATAGAGAATCAATACAAGATGAAATCATCATGAAACATAACGGGGAAAGAGACTCTTGCAATATTTTTGTACATTTGTTGTGCAATACCACACAGAGAAGTGGCATGCAAATGTTCTAACATTCACAAGAGGGCATATTTAGAAATTTTTATGAAGTTCTGGATGTCATGGAGCTTATGATAATCGATACGTTTAAGCCGGATCTAATGAACCTCACTGAAGCCCATCAGAAGTTGCAGTCAAATAGACAATATGAATAAAACTTCAAGGGGTGTATCATGGCAATGGATGGAACACATGTACTTGTTATGGTCTCAGGACGAGATCAACAACATCATGCATGGGTCTGCTTATGATGCAAAGGTTCTTTCATTAGCTATAGAAAATGATCATATTTTTCCACATTCGCCTATAGATAAATATTATCTTGTGATTTAGGATATGCTTTACGGCGTGGGTATCTGGGATCATATAAACAAGAATGTACCATAACGACCGGTTTCAAAATCAAGCACCAGCCGAAAATTACAAAGAAAAATTTAATCGAATTCACTCTTCGATTCGAAGTGTTATTGAAAGAACATTTTGGGCGTGGAAAAGAAAATTGAGGAAAATATGATATTCAAGCGACAAGAAGCTTGTGGCAGAAACGATAAAACTTCATAACTTTGTACAAAAATCAAATATACCTGATCCTGATTTTGAAGCAAATTAGGAGGAAGGTGACAAGCATCTAACACTGTTAGATGAGGAGATTGGAGAAACTGGAGATGTAAAAATGGTTGATTCTAGACAATACATGGAAAGTTTTCGAAAAGAGATTGCAATGAATTTTTGGAATTCTCGCAGGTAAATTTATTACTCTCTCTGTTTTAATAAGATGTATGTTCTATAAATTTACACATATTAAGAAAACATATGATTTTTCCTATTATCAATGCATTATTTTTGTAGTTAACTATTTCCAGTAACTTTTAACCAATATAATTTCAATAAATACATTAACTTTTTTGAAGTTTACAATTTATCATTAATTAGTATATTGAAAAAGTAAAAAAAATGTAACTTTTTGAAATATTTTTTTTTTCTAAAACATGGATTTTTGTGGAATGGATGGAGTATTATTTTGTTAGTGGTGTTACTATTATTAAATGGTTATTATTATTAAATTTTTAATTTTTGAGGGTTTTTAATAACCTTATTTTTATATATTACATTAAAATACTATAACCAAAAATTTACAGTAAAACTTATCTTATATATTGCCAAACATGTTTTATTTTGATAAAATTATAGCCAATAACTTACATGTACAACCGCCATAACTACAACAAAATTATAAGCAAAAAAAATCTACATCAAACGAATTTATAATTACAGCCAACACACATACAACCCAAATTTTATAGTAACAGCCCAATCAATCACCCATAAAATTTTGGGAATCTCTAGATCAATTGCTTACCAATTAAAAATATGACATATCTAAACAAAATTTCCCTTTTTCTTATATCTGGATATCTAATTAATTTTAAATATCCGTGAATTTAAAAAAAAAAAATTTATTAGAATTCATTGAATATTGATTATATACTAAATAAATTAATAATTATAACTAGATATTATTAAAATTATATCTCCAAATTTTAAACTTTAATTTTGAAAAAATGCATATACTAATATAAAATTACGCTAACATATTGAACTAAAAAACAATATTTTACTTTATATTACTAAAATAGTTCATGATATTACTAAATAAAAAAATAATATTAAAAATATATTTAATATTTTAGGAATAGTTGTCATAAATATCACAACATTTATTTTGTGGCAAAAAACAACACAAATGACCCGTTATTACTAATCTTTCACAGTAAATATGTTACAATAATCTAATTTTAATATATAATAATCCAATATATATATATATATATATATATCTGAAATAGCACAAAATTAAGTTATGTGAAGATTGGCTACTAAATCGATTAGTTTTGTGTCTTCAATAAGGACTTAAGACAAAAAGTTTTATATATAATATTTATATATACCGTAAGAAATCTATAAATTAATACTTTATAAAGTAATAAATCTTATAAATTAAAAGATATTCTCGGTCCCGAGTTGAGCCAGTTTGAAATATGACACAAATCAATAAAATAATAAGATATTGATTTTTTAGAAGACTCTATGTAAATATGTGATCCAAATAAATTAAAATTAATAATATATATTTATATATCATATAATACAAATAAAAAATTGTTTGTCTGTAGAAAAAGTTATTGATGTCTACCTGAAATATTGAACACCACATGGTTAGTCATGCGGACTAAACAAATGTATATTTAGCTACATGAAGTATGTGTTATGCATCACAACATCCCTCAACTTAATTATGTTACGTAGTTAACATCAAAAGTTTAATTTCATTAATCCAAAAAGTGATATGGACATCTGAAACGTCAACTCTATTTAATTCTCTCATTCATCAATTAAAATCCAATCTACCAAAATGTAATTTAAATAATTTCTCTGATCTTCTGTTTTGTCAAGATGAGTCAGATTTTAGTTAAATCATGGTTTGATGGGTCGGATTTTAATTTATCAATGACTTCCATGTCAATTTTTTGATTAATAAAATTAAGCTCGTGATGTTAACTACATAACATCATCAAGTTGAGAGATGTTGTCATGCATAACATATACTTCGCGTAGCTAGATATACATTAGTTTAGTTTGCATGGTTAGCCATGTGGTGATCAATAATTCAGGTAGCTAGCAATCATTTTTTTCTTCTTTTTATTTTAATTGAATTATCACTATATTTTTAACACTTCAATGTATTTTCATATTTTCTAGTAAAATTATATCTAAAACCACATTTAAATTCTACAAAACATATTTTATGCACAAAATAATATAATAAAAACTATATAAAAGTCGAAACTCTAGAATTTAATCAGTTTATATTTTGTATGATTAACTATTTCTATTACTTTAGAAAGAAAAATAAAATAAAATATACAAAAAATCTGAAAATGCATTTTTCTTATATATATATATAAACTAATAAAATATTAACTCTATAAATTATTAAAATATTATTGTCTTAGCATTACTAATTACAGAGTATACTGTATCTATTATTTTTAGGAATAGTAAATGATGACAAAGACAAGTTGGCTAAAACAATTGAAATACAACAAATTTTGTGTAGATATAAGATTCAGTTGGAAAATCTATCTTATTAAAAAGGAATTACAAATATAAACTAACCCTTGAAATAACTTTTTAATTACATTCTAATGTCATTGAAAACTACCTAATCAAAAATTTTAGCATGTATTGTTCTTTTGTCAATTAAAACAACCATAAAACATATTTAAATGGCTAAATTTATTTTAAATTAATTAATGTTGAAACTAATTAAATTTGCTGCATTCAAAGCCTAAACTGCCGTATTTAATCGATGCCAAAAATATAACAAGATGTTCATTATTAGAGGAGTATTTATGAATGTCTTTTTAAATTAAAGGTTATTTATTACAACTCATTTTATATTAATAAGATAGTGATATGATTGGTTCAAGTCTATTTATTTCCACATTAATTCTTGGAGGTTGAGTCAAATGTGGGAAGTGATGTTGGAATGGCACAAGGTTCAGTTTAAGTTGATCTCAGCGTGCCGCAGAAGCGGTAACATCAAACTCAAGTCTATATGTATTCATTTTTTGGAGGTTGAGTCGAATGTGGAAAGTATGTTGGAATGCTACAAGGTTCAGTTTAGGTTGATCTCAGCATGTCACATAAGCGATAACATTAAACTCAAGTCTATTTATTTCCATATTAGGATACCTTTGATATATAACATAATTAAAACAAAGAATTAGTTGATTTACATAAGCAACCCATATATGTGAACGAAATTTTATGGCTCCATGTTCGATTTTGACGGTTTATGGGCTTAAGATTGGGATATTGGAAGAATTTGAAATTGTTTAAAAAGACTGGTAACCATCGATTGGAAAAGAGGGAAAATGAATGAGGAAACTTTAGGGATTTGGTCAATTTTGAATTGAGAAAAAAGTAAAAAAAAACTTAACTTTCAAATTTATGCCAAAAAAAGCTTAAACTTATGTTTGAGCCAAAAAAACTTCCAATTATTTGAAAATTGCCCTTTTAAATCTCATATTTTGTTGACTGAGCCAAATTAGAAACCCAATTAAGTCAACAGTTAACTTTTTAAACGGCTGTTAACTAGTAAAACGACGTTGTTTTGAAAATTGATTCACAATTAACAAAACAACGTCATTTTGTATCTCATCACTTTTTTTTTTTAATTTCTTTTTCTTCTTCTCTTCTGCGACAAACCAGAAACTATCCCCAAATTAAAAACCCTAATCTCTAAACTCTCTCAAATCTTCATTGACGACGCAGAGGATGGCAAGGACAATGGGATTACTTCGGGCTCTTCGTACTGAGGGAGCATGAGGGGAAACTGTTAGGGAACCTATAGAAGCTACGAACGAACAAGAGAATGAAGCCGATGATGAAGGTGATAATGAAGGTGATAACGAGGCTGATCAGAATGGTATTGGTGTCGAAGAAGAAGTTGTCGAGGATTTAAGCGCTCACTTTGGAGATGATGCACGCAACGAGAGTGATGTGAGTGACGGAGATAGTGGTGATGATATTTGGGATGATTATAAAATCCCAGACTCATTGTCATCTGATGATGATGAAGAAGAATTTGAGCGTAGAGAAGAGGTTGCAAATACACTTGGTTGTGAAGAGCTTTTGTATTTGGGAAAAACGTATGGATGTGCGTCTGATTTCAAAGTGGCTTTGCTTAGGTATTCTCTTCGATCAAGGTATGATATCAAGCTCTATAAGTCTTGTGCTAAGGCGCTTGGTGCAAAATGCTCTGATGTAGAGTCTAAGTGTCCTTGGAGAATTTATTGTTCATATGAAAGAAGAAGACATAAGATGGAAGTGAAGGTATTTGTGAATGAGCATTGTTGCATTAGATCAGGGTACTCGAAGATGTTGAAGACTTCTTCTATTGCCACACTCTTTGAGGAAAGACTAAGAATAAATCCTAAATTTACTAGGACAGAGATGGCGAATGAGATACAAAGAGAATATAATCTCACTGTCACGGAGGAGCAGTGTGGAAAAGCAAAGGCTAAGCTTTACAGAGAAAGGAAAGCCAACCATGAAGCTCACTTTTCTCGGATTTGGGACTATCAAGCTGAAGTCCTAAAATCTAATCAGTACTCTACTATGAAGATTGAGACTGTTCCAGGACCTGTGGTAGGGAGCAAACAGAGATTTGATCGTCTTTACATGTGTTTTACAGCTCAAAGAGAGACCTGGATTGAAACTTGTAGACCCATCATTGGTTTAGATGGAGCATTTCTCAAATGGGATATAAAAGGTCACTTATTGGCTGCTATTGGAAGAGATGGTGACAATAGAATAGTTCCAATTGCTTGGGCTGTTGTGGAGGTCGAGAATAACATAAACTGGGAGTGGTTTGTGAGATTGTTGAAGGAAGATTTGGGGTTACAAGATGGCTCCAAGTTCACCATTATTTCAGACAAACAAAAGGTTAGAATTTTAATTTATTTTGTTTTCTCAATAAAAATGTATTGAATGTCTACTTAATAATTTATGCAGGGCTTAGTGAATGCTGTTAAAAATGAACTACCAGAAGCAGAACATCGAATGTGTGCAAGACACATATTGTCAAACTGGAAACGAGACAGCAAGGATCCTGAGTTAGAGCGTTTATTTTGGATAATAGCTGGTTGCTACACCATAGGAGAGTTTGAAGATGCTTTAGAGGTACTGAAGAAATATAACAAAGGTGCGTGGGACACTCTTCAACTACAAAACCCGAGAACATGGAGTAGGGCATTCTTTAGAATCGGGTCATTTTGCAATGATAACCTCAACAACCTCTGTGAGTCTTTCAATAAAACCATTAGGGAAGCAAGGAAAAAGCCATTACTTGACATGCTAGAGGATATTAGGAGGCAATGTATGGTTCGTAATGCAAAGAGAGCTACTCTTGCAAATAGGTTGAAAACACATTTTACTAAGAAGGTGCACACTGAGATTGAACTCAACAAAGAGAAAGCTAAAGAATGTAGAAGGTATATTGCCTGTGGAAACGTGCATGAGATTGATGACCATGGTGTTTCTTATCGTGTGGACATGGATCTCAAAACATGTGGGTGTATAAAATGGCAGCTCACTGGGATCCCTTGTATCCATGCTACTTGTGTTATTAGAGCCAAAAAGATTAGGACAGAAGATTATGTTGCTGGCTATTACACAACTCAAATGTGGCGACAAACATATTCTCGTGGGATTAGACCTGTCGAAGGTATGAAGTTATGGCCTCGGTTAAATAGGTTAGGAGTTTTGCCACCGCCATTTAGAGTAGGGAACCGTGGAAGACCAAGTAATTATGCTAGGAAGAAAGGCCTTAATGAAACTTCATCCAAGGCTACCAAGATGACACGAGATAGGAGAGTCATCACATGCTCAAATTGTCATGCCGAAGGTCATAACAAGGTGACTTGTCCTAATGACACAGTTGAGAGTGCTCCAAAAAGACCAAGAGGCCGACCAAGAAAAGACTTGGTAAGTGTGTTTCATGAGTATTCTTTTATCAAGTTGTTTGTCTTTTGGTTATGATTAACTATTGTGACCTAATGTTGTAGGGAGAATACTCTCAAGCACAAGGACCCTCACAAGGATTCTCTCAAGGACTCTCTCAAGGACTATCTCAAGAGCCATCTCAACCCTCACAAGTGTGATATTGAGAAGTTTATGTTTTCTACTTTTTTTGGGTGAACATGACATTGTGTATTTTCCTTTTGTCTTTCACAATGTATGATCTTCACAATGTATTTTGTCGGTTTTGTGTTTCTTTTTTTGTGTGAAATAGACATGTATGTGTTTTTCATTGTTTTGTTTTCTAAAATGAACCATACATGTGTCGTCAAAGTTTGTTTTGTTTTATAAACCAACTTGAATTCATTAGAGAATGGTGTACTCAGGTTTTACCACTAAAACCAACCGCTAAAAAAAACTGAAAATAAAGGTTTAAACACGTCTGGCACGAATCCCTAAGCTAAACCGGCTCAAATATTGAATTAAACCAAAAAATCTGGTTTTTGCTCGTGCAGACCAGGTCCAAGATCGACCATGCCTACTGGAGATCGTCCGATCTTCGACGATCGACCAACTTCTCTTTTCTAGTCGATCTATTGCCCATTCGGCGTTTTTTGTGTGCTCTGGTTCCCAGATCGACCAGTCCAAGTGGAAGATAGACCGATCTTGCCTTAAAACGCCAAATTCATCATCGTTTTGTTAATTGTGAATCAGTTTTCAAAACAACGTCGTTTTACTAGTTAACAACCGTTTAAAAAGTTAATTGTTGACTTAATTGGATTTCTAATTTGGCCCAGTCAACAAAATATAAGATTTAAAAAGGCAATTTTAAAATAATTGAAAGTTTTTTTGGCTCAAACATAAGTTCAAGCTTTTTTTGGCATAAATTTGAAAGCTCAAGCTTTTTTTGACCTTTTTCTCATTTTGAATCCATATATATATATATATATATATATATATATATATTTTTAGTTTAAAAAGATTTAGCCGATGAACACAATAATAGGGTTGGATAATCCGGTTGGTTAAATTGTAATTAGTTAGTTTTTGCCCTTATTTTTTCCCTATATCAAACTTTGATCCTCTTGTGGTGTATCTTCCTTCCAGACCCTACCCCCACGATGAGGCGGAGTCGCCGATTAGTTTATAAATATGTTTGTTAGGAAATCGTTTAGAACCCAAAAGCCAGAAATACTCGTATGTTATGCGACAATTAATTTTGATATTCCAAAGGCACGATCTATTATAAAAAACAATCTTCCAAATTCATGCACGAACTATAATAGATACATCTCTCGCATTACAAATGCTTAACACAATGTTCCTTTCACAACTTCGACCTTGCCACAGACTCCATTTCTCCACAGAAAACAGAAAAACAAAAATATTTTAGTTACCATGGGAATAAGCCTTCATTTGCTCGTACTTGTTCTTGGCTTCTTGGATTCCCTGCTTAAGTTCCTCATACATTTTCACTGACAATTCTGCAAACTGATTGAGTTGGCCAGCAAATCCTTCCAAGCTTGTCCTAAACCGATCAAATCCCGGACCACAATCTTCCAACGTCTCATCTTGCAACATGTGATCTTTTTTCTTGTTGCGATTCTTCTCCTGCCGTGGCAAGAACCTGGCAACATCAGAAGCAAGCGCTTTGATAGAGCTCGAAACCTCTTTGGTAGGTAAGGCTTCGAGTTTTTCTAGCCAGATTCCACATGTTGCGTAAATAGGTGGACCAAAGTTTCTGGGAGATATTTCTGGCGCACGCCTTTTCCGTCTGGAGGATCTTTGTGGTAAGGCGAAACATTTCTCCAGCCATTCATTTATTGGTTTTATATATGATTTCTGGCCAGTGATCCACTTTGTGAAGCTTGACGCCAACGCGCTGAGTTCATCTTCGAGGTGGGATGTTACTTGTCTGTGCAACTCCGACTGCATGTTGAGTTTAATGTTACCGCTTCTGTGACACGCTGAGATCAACCTAAACTGAACCTTGTGGCATTCCAACATCACTTCCCACATTCGACTCAACCTCCAAGAAATGAATACATATAAGGTCAGTTCTGAAACCAAATGATTTGAGTTTATTGGAGAGTGAATTAACTAAGACATACCCTTCAATGAGTTCTTCAAGTTGAGGCTGGAGCTCTTTGTCACGGAGCTCTTCAATTCGTCTAGATATTGAGTCGATCCTATGAATAGCCACCCTGATTCTTGAGTGAAGGTCCTTGACAACTGCACGTGTCTTGTCTATTCTTTGTGAACCTTTACCTTCTGATTCAAGTTCTCTTAAGACTCTGCACTTTTCGTCATACTCTCTCCGCACAGTTTGACTCCCCTGAAACAGAAAAGAAAACACATTTAGATACTTTTGATTGCATTTTCTTGGATAATGATGTATAAGGAACTCTTAACTACCTTAACTTCATCATAGAGCTTCCGCTCCCATGCATAAAGTCTGTCGAGGGTTGAGGCATGGCTTCCAGCAATCATGCAAATGTTTTCAAAGAGATTGCTATTGAGCTCTTCCACATCATCACTATTCATTCCTCCGAGACGATTCATAGAAGATGAGGATCGAGAAGATTCAGTCCTATGCCAGGTCAAGTATTTCACTGAGTCCTGAGCAGGCTCTGCACAGACAGCTCAGATTGTAACCCACTCCATCAAAATCGAAGACAGTCAAAGCCAAAATGTAAATAAGCCAAACACTATTACCTTCTGGTACATCTTTGGGGTCTTCCCCACAAGAGAGACAGGTTTTGAACAGTGATGATGCACTGGTGCCACCTGCAAGAAGCAGATGCATTTGGTTGAACATTTTTTTGTTCTTCAAATATGAACCCCAAACAGAAAGCAATTTAGAAGCAGAGAAACAATTTCACAAAAGCTTTCAAGAGATGAGAATTATTACTTTCTTTTGATGGAACTATTGGACGGAAATGCAATTTATTGGCTTCAAGCATCCTAGGAACCTCTTTTCCAGTCTCTGAAGCTTTAAAAAAGAGCAACTCTATCTCTTTCATGCTTGACAAGAAGTCCCTTGGAGGAAGCTTGTTCTCGGTATGATCTCCCTTATTTGGTGTTTTGTTCACTGGAGTAGCAGCTGCTATTGGCGTCACAGGAGGAGATATCTCGGGAGTTTTGCTTTTCTCAGCGTCTGAGAACTCGCTTTCAACTCCCTCTCTTTGAGGCAAAGCAGTGTGATCACGACGCACTCTATTGAAGTTTTGAAAGCTTCTTACAAGTGTATCACTTGTGGGCTCATCGTCAAACTCATCATCATCATCAGAATCTCTGGACTCTTCCCTTTCTTGAAAAGAAAAGTTGTCACCATCTTCCTCCACCTCTGTAGTTTCATCTTCTCCCTTGACCACATGAGGAGAGGAAAACTGGTTGTCAATTGGATGAGAAAGACCAAAATAATCCCAAGGAGGTGTTGTTTCAGATGGCATGGAAGAAGATTCTTCAAATGGGGTTGATTCCATCTTTTCCATAGATCTGCTGCTCTGTGGGATACTAGACGAGGTGACAGTGGCGACAATAGGAACCGGTGGTTTCTCTTCCACTTTTGTTGAAGAAAACCCTCTGAATTTCATATGATTAACCTGGAACGGACTGGAACTAGGATGAGAAGGAGAATATGTGTCATTGTGGTAATGCGAAGCAGGTGGAGGAGAGTAAGACAAATGAGATCCTGATTTCTCAGTTAAAGCAAGAGCTTGTTCTGGTGTTGCACTAGTGGAGGTGTACAAGGAAGATTCAACTGGAACTTCAGTCTCTGCAAATTTCCTGAGGGCAATTCCAGTACTCTTAAGAGACTGGACGTATGAAACGTGAGCAGCTGCTAACAAACATCTTCCATCAAGTGCTTGTTGGACGAATTTTTTTCTTTCCCGACATAACTGCAAGGCTTTATCTTCATCTATTCTCGATGTTGTTGCACCCATTGTTTCCAATCTTACATGCCAAAAAAAATAAAGTTACAGAATTAGATTTACCACCTGCAGATATAATACCATCATTTACACCAAAAATTCACAGAAATACTAGAAAAGATTCAAATCGAGAATGTATTATCGGCATCAATGCACTGACCCTGGCAAGATCGGGTGGGAAACATCATAAGAATAACACTAAAAGAGAGAGAGTTTCCGTCTAATGCAAAGGTGGCATAGAATCATTGTACTCATGCTGAATTTGAAAGAAGAAACACTGATAGAGAGACGAACCTATACGTAGGAGGATAGATGCTATTAGGTAGATAATATCATTCTCTCAAAACGCAAAAGGAATGCATAAACCCAAGGCAATTACAATCTTATATTACTCAATCAAAGACATAAACACAAGTAGACATAAGATCAACAAAAGAAGACAATCAAAGATTCAGCTCCATCATATCATACCGAATCACTAAAAAGCAAAATCATAACGCAGTCGGACCTAGTAAACTCCTGAGTAAAACTCTTCACATAAAACGCATATCAGAACTCAGTTCCAGTTGCATAAAGCAATAGATGAGAAACACACACCCAAAAAGACAAACCTTTTTCTGCTAATCGAACATAACCAATCCACTTCTAGTCATACCGTAAACAAAATCAAGGTGGGATTTTGTTAAGAGCAACATCACATCAGGAAAAGAGATTTTTAATAGAAAAGGAACATAAACAAAGTCATGCCAAAATGGATTGAACAAAATCAAGGGAGGTTTTGTCAGCGAATCGAACATAAGAACCTCGTGGAAACGGAACAAGCGTGCCTAAACCGCAAAAAAAAGATAGATTTTTATAGAAACCCACTTGAAATTTGGAGTACAAGAATACCTAGAAAATAGTGGCTGGCTATCTCACGCAGGTAGGAGAAAAGAAGCAGCAGAAAATGAAGATGAGGAAACAGCGGTATTACCTAAAGAGTGCGAATTGAAGAGAGAGATGGTTGAGCTTGGAGTTACGCGAGACGATCAAACAAAACGTCTACAGTAGAGGAGCCGAAGAGAGAGAGAGAGAGAGAGAGAGAGAGAAGAGAATCAGATGGGCAGGGAGGAATCTTATGCGGAGAGAAAAAGGTCAAGAAGTGTGACACATGCAATAAAGCATTTCGCTTGCTTGTAAAGTAGATGGACTCAAAACCGTAACTTTCTCTCCTGGTGTTACTCTCACCAGTTTTTTTACATTTCCCATCTTTTGGGTCAAAAGTCAATATTAAGTCT